>JAQFVV010014913.1:0-24084 GCA_028023455.1 Epiperipatus broadwayi | reverse complement strand
TTATTAATAACTTATTTTGACTTGAAATACTTATTTTTTTCAAAAATATGTTATATTAGCAGCTAATGTGAATATAGCCTGAAGCTGTATTTAGAATCTTAGCTTCTATGTAAATAACCTACTTATACTTATGAGTAAATAATATTAATAGATTTATACTTACGAGTATAAAAATATTGCAATAAATATTCAAAAATTTTAAACTTTTAAAATATATTTTGTTAGATATGACAGAAATAAATATTCTTTTCGATTTTTAAAATAAATAACAAAGTTTTGTAAACTGAAAATAATCTTTCTGATGATAATGTATAATCTTTTTGTTTTGATTGTGATCTCATTTTTTTAATATAGAAACAAAATATGAACATTTAAAATTTATTTCAGTAGTAAACAAAAATATCTATCTATTAAATGAAGACAAATGTATTATTTTCTGATAAGTATTAATCATTTAATTATAGATTTTATGTTGATGTGTGAGACAAAGAAAAATGTCAGAAAATGCTGAAATTTGAGAGAGTTTGCTGCAATGAACAACTTCTTAAATTCCAACAAGAACTAAATTAGTTATATGTATGGATATCATGAGCTTTATAAACAATTAGTAAAATCATCATCTCAAAGTTTAATCACTGATTACATTGTCAACAGAAAACCATTAACACAGCACAAAACTGAAAGTGGAGCTAGTTGTATGTCCTCTTGTGACAAATCTGATTTCTTACCAGTTTACAAATGAACTGCATATTGTCAAAGAGTGATAATGATTAAAATATGTATGAAAAAATGTAAAATTAAATACTGTAGTTAATAAAAAAAAGTAAAAAAAGTTTGTCTTGTATCAATTTTTTCCAAATATTTGAAGTTTTTTATTAGTCATATTTTATTTCCTTATGTTTTTAATGTGAATTTTAAAGTAAGTTTTCCTTATTGCTTTGCTTTTATGCAATTTCTGAAAATTACACAACCTATCCCCCATTTTTCAAAGTTAGTTAAGTCTATTTTAGTGAGATTTTTTTAATGCAGGTTTCCTGCGGAATCTATCTATCACATAAAACTAGACCCAGATGTATATGGAAAATAATTTGTGAAAATATCTGAAATAGTTGATTCAAATTAAAACTTGTATTTAGATTCTAATAACAAAAATATAGTAAATAATTTTAGCCAGAAAATGTAATAACTGCTAGCCAAAATATTTAGGAGTGAACACTAAAAAAATAAATATATTATTAAATTTTTAAAAAAAATTATCTAAACTTGTGCGTGTACTTAAAAGTATTTTGAATGATAGTATATGTATGCATTTCTATATCTATTACCATATAATATATAATTCAGTTACATTTTTTCCTTCTCAGTATTTAAAGTGGCCTTTAAAGTGATTCTAAATATAGGAAAATTATTAATTCAAAGTAAAGAGTTTGTGCAAAATTTTAATAAATGTAATATTATATATAAAATAATATTTGCATGAGAACAACCTTATATAAATAAACACTATGTACTTTAAAGAGAAGAATATATGAACATGAAATGTTATATAAAAATTTATGAAATAATAGGAATTTAAATAGGTTATCTAAAATTAATTTTACTGGTCATGTTACTAATTATAATGGATTTTTTTTTTTGGGAGGGGGGGTTATAAAGCGTTTATTTTACATGTTGAAAATGATTTACAAAAATAATTAAGGAAGCTTTATTTTATTTTATCAGCTTTATTATATGGAAGAGAGGTTTGAACTCTCTACTAATGTTGAAAAAAAAGCATTAAAAATGCATTTAAATATGCTCTGTAAAATTTCAAAAATCTATTGCCTGAATTATATGACCAATGAATATGTTCTTCAAGTTGCTAGATGTAATACTATAGAGTTTATTATTGTAAAATTACATACTCATTCAATTGAATATGTAAAATAAGAGAACAATACAATATTTTCTCAAAAGTATTTTATGATTAACTTGAGTATAATTTTCATTGGAGAGATATACTCTGTTTACATTATAAAGATTATCTTGAAAGCATTCCAAGAAAATGAAATATTATATTGATAGCTTTTATTGGAGAAATATGGCTGATAATAGAAAAACAATGGAAAACTATAATTAGACAAAATGTTGAAGTCTTCTATATGGAAAAGTTTTCTGCCACAAATAAAAAGTTAACATCATAAAATATCGTATAAATAAAAAAAATGGCCTAATATGTTCTATATGTGTACATATTTATGTCTCATTAATTGATTTGTATAATCATTATAAAACTCTTCTCAAATATATATATATATATTGTCTTATAGATATAGTATGAACTTATATAAATTTTGGAAGTTTTGGATTGATAGATAATAAATTGTTACATTTTATTTACTAATTTGAATAGTAATATTGAAGATAAGATTTTAAATATTTTCTGAAAAATTTGCATACTACTTAAGAAGCTATAAATTCTATGAATTATCAATAGCATTTTATTAATGTGTGTTTGCTAAGATTCTAATTTTAATTATTACTTATACCAGGTATGAAAAATAAATTGCTACTAAAATAATATAAAATATTTAAATATAAGTATATTGTCGATGTTAAACAATATAATTAGAAGGTGACTTGAACTCAGACTTTCAAGCTCTTTATAGCTATACACTCCATCTTATACAACTGATTCACATGACTGCATACATGTGAAAAAGATAAATAATTTCCAATATATGTATTTTGTGCTAAACCAGCACTCATCAGTTGATTCATATCATCATCTCCCACAATCAATGCTCAGTTTATATTAAGATAGCAAATCTTCAAACATTAATGGACAAGCTTCAATCTTCTCTGCCCTCCAACTCTTCAACCATTCTTAAGATAGCAAATCTTCAAACCTTAATGGACAAGCTTCAATCTTCTCTGCCCTCCAACTCTTCAACCATTCTTAAGATAGCAAATCTTCAAACCTTAATGGACAAGCTTCAATTTTCTCTGCCCTCCAACTCTTCAACCCTTCATATCATTAAAAATCTAATGATGGAACATTCACAACCCTTGCTGATGCCAATATTATTGTTATACCCATACTTATTTAAATACACATTGAATACATATTAAAGTCCTATATGTAAGGGGTCAGAATTACTTAAAAATCAACATGGGCATGAAAATATTATTGGCAAGAGCGAGCACTTTGAAGATTCCACCATTGGATTTTCAATAGTATGGATAGCTGAAGAGTTGGAGGGTGGAGAAGATTGAAGCTTGTCCATTAATTTGAAGATTTGGTATGCTAATATAAACTAATTACTGATTGTATATATGTGCGTGAAGAAGATGATCTGGAAGGACTACTGAGTGCTGGTTCAACATGAAATATGGTTATTGGAGATCATTTATATTTTTCGCATGTATGTTCATAAGTATCAGTTGTATAAGATGGAGTGCATAGCTATAAAGAGCTTAAAAATCTGAATTTAAAAAGACTTTTTGACACATAATTTTAGTTCTTGACAAATGTTGAACATTTACTTTAAATGTTAATAATATTTATTTTATAAAGTGAAGACAGTTGAAATTGAAATTAAATTGAAAGGCTTCAAACCTCTTGCACTTATTATAATACTTATCTTACAGCCAATCAGATGTTGTGATCGCTGTCTGAATAGCGATCAAACTGTAAACCCAAGACAAAGAATTTTACAAGAAAAGGGCAGTCCACCCTCTTCTCTACTTGTCTTTCTATATATCTAAGCCAGTCTAAAGCATTTAAGTTTGAAAGCATGAAGCTTTAAATATCTTCACATTTAACTCACTGAATCTAAATTACAAACATACGCTATTCAGACAGCCATCATAATATCTGATTGGCTATCAAATAAGTATTATAATAAGTGCAAGAGGTTTGCAGCCTTTCAATTTAATTTCAATTTCAATTGACTGTGCTTTATAAAATAAATATTATTTACATACATTACAGCAATTTATAATATCTAAAAACTACCGTGTAGTAAATTGTAGGATTTCATGCTGTATGTTTGTAATTTAGATTTGTCGAGTTAAATGTGAAGATATTTAAAGCTTCAAACTTTCAAACCTAAATGCTTCAGACTGGCTTAGATATATAGAAAGACAAGTAGAGAAGAGGGTGGACCATCCTTTTCTTGTAAAATTCTTTGAATTTGTGTTTATGGTTTGATCGCTACTCAGACAGCCATCATAACATCTGATTGGCTGTCAGATAAGTATTATAATAAGCATGAGAGGTTTGCAGCCTTTCAATTTAATTTCAATTTAAATGTTAATGTATTATTGTATACAGAGCGCTATCTACACTTTTGTAATAGAAACAAAAGTAATAACAATAACAATAATAAAATAAAATTATTGTTTTTACTTTTACTACAAAAATATAGGTGGTGCCTTGTGTGCAATAATAACATTTAAAATAGATGTTGAACATTTGATAAGGGTATAAAATCATGAGCTAAAAAGACTTTGATATTTGTGCTATTATTTTTTATAATTTATATGAAAAAAAAAACATAATGGGCTTCCTTCATTTCCATTTTTAATCATAATATTATATACATATAATTTTTTTAAAAACAAAAGTGTTTGTTGCACAATAGGCTTCAGTCATATCGCATGTTCAAGCAATGTAAGTTTTATCCTATGATGACTCACACACAAAAAAAATTAAAACAAAACTGAATTTAATTTATAGTAGTTGCATAATATGCTTGAATCTGAAATATGTTAAGTAGTTAGAATAAATTTCAAATTTCAAATTTTTTTTATTCCTAAAAACATTTTTTTCCTACTACATTAGTATAATTTATTTAACAAGTTTTAATATTTACTAAGGCAATAAACCTAAAGCATGTGCGCTTGAAAATGCAAAGGTAGGGACCTCTACAGGTCTTAACCACAAGCTTCACCTATTTATATAGAAAGTAGGTTGAAGTAGAGAAGGGTTCCCCCTACTTTTAAATGCTTGTGGTTAAGACCTGTAGAGGTCCCTACCTTCGCATTTTCAAGCGCACGTGATTTAGGTTTATTGCCTTAGTAAATATTACTTACGTAATCAATGTGCGTTAAATAAATTAATAATTAACACGTTTTAGTAGATTTCACTCATAAATTATTAGTTGTAAACTATTTTAATTTACATATATAGTCCAAAATGCGGGTACATTAAAATCTACTACAAAATAGTCACTCTAAGATGAATGAATATTCTTATGAATTAAAAAAAAAAGAATTTGTTTTTTAAGAACATTTTTTAAGTTAATAATAACTAAATTTTTTATACGCTCGTTGTGTGATTAAATAACTCAGTAATATCTCATTTATCATAAAACATAGCCTTTGTGATCTTGTTTTTTACTTTTATATTTATTAAGAAATACAAAATAAATACATTTTTAAGACTATGTCTAATCTTAGCAGCATTAAGAAAATGAATTTTGATTGGTTGAATTCCAAATGTCAATTTCATTTACATCAAAACCACTCAGAAGTTTTAATGTAATTTAGGTTGATATTAATAATTATAGATGAAAATAATCTTTACTTTTTTTCTCATGCAATTTTTTCAGATGAACTCTTAATTGGAAAATATCACAGGTTTTATTAATTTAATATTTCTATTTACTTTTTACAGAGGATTTTTTTTTTTTTTTGTCAATGTTTAGATAAAAAATATGGGTTTATAATACAGGAGTACAACATGTAAAATTAATATTATACTTTACGCCTCATCAACTCAAATTAAATAAAATGACAGTTTCTATTTTCATTGAGTTCCGCTGTTGAAAGACAAACATGTAGTCTTATTTTTTTATTATATTATTATTTTCATTACCGTCACTACTACTAATAAGTAAATGCAATAGTATATAAATAATTCTAACTGGCAGTTATACTTTAAAGAAGATAAACTAAATACTTCCAAAACCAGTCTTATTAATGATAATTTCTAAATGTATGTTTCATGTAAAAATAAATGTCATATATATATAATATTGAAATACAAGTATAATATATATAAAACAACATCACATGATCACCATTTCGTATGCTTACACATGCTATTAATAAGAGTTCCAAACTTCAATACTATAATGATACCAAGTGCAAGCCTTCGTAAGTAACCAATGGATGTAGGAAGGTTTGCGCAGCCATTGATTACTTACAAAGGCTTGCACTTGGTGGCGCTACTGTATAGCGAGTTTGGTACTTTTATTAACAGCATGTGTAAGCATATGAAATGGTGATCATGTGTTGTTTTGATGATTTTATACTTATCCTGCCCATAGAATAATAATGGTGACTGTGGTTTTTGAAAAAAACCAAAGAAATCAAAATGTATAGGTGCTGAACTGAGTTCAGATCTATATGATTATACAAGCAAATGAGCTTAAATTGGTAACATCGTGATGTTTTAATCTTGGGATCCTATCTTTATAGTTAAAAAAAATAGGTTAAAGGTGGATTCTGGAGGGTTACATTAGATCTTAAGATCTAGATGAAGTTCTCTCAAATACAAGGCTCCTCACTTATGAAAGCCACAAGCTAGAAACTAGTCTGGGGATGTTAAATGAGTAGGCACTAGATAGGAATTTTATGCACAAACCTTTATGCAACTATTGACTACTTACAAAGGCTTTACATTTTGGTGGCACTACTGTATAGAGAGTTTGGTACTCTTATAGTGTGTATACTTAATCTAGATGTAATTAAAGGGGATTTGAACTCAGACTTTCAAGCTCCCTACAGTCATTCATTCTATCCAGTATAACAGATACTCATGACCACATACATGTGAAAAAAATAAATGCTCTCCAACATACATATTTCATAATGAACCAGCATTCATTCCTTATATATATAATCAGTGCTCAGTCTATATTAAGATAGCAAATCTACACACATTAATGTATGTATGTGGTTATGTGTATCAGTTATATTGAATAGAGTGAATGACTATTGAGAGTTTGAAAAGTCTGGGTTCAAATCCCCTTTAATTTTATACATATATATAGTAATGAAATAGGGCTTGGATCATATATTATCTGTAATACAGATGAGGATGGGTTTTATTCTTCACCATCAGTTATACATCATAGTGTAGCTGCTAAAATTAATACATTTGAGTATACAAGCCATGGATTCTACACACCCATTATTAGCATGATGTTAAATGATGCAGTATCTCTCAAAATTGCTACTCATGGTTTATATACCAAATTAGATGACCCTAATCATAAGACCATTCTAAATTCATAATCAAATAAAGAATCAAGCTATATATTATAAAAAATAATAATTTTGTAAATCTATTATGAATGATGAATGATGAGGTGATGACAAGGGAAGAGATGAAAGGGACTTTTTTGTGATGGCTGACCATGAAGAGGGTGTAATGAAGATTTCTCCAGTATCAAATTTCATACACATTTCTTAAATAAAAGTTGAGATCGCCCACAGTTAATTAAATAAAATCAAATACATTTAATTATATGAGTATTTAAACATATATCTTAGCAGTCAGATATCTTCAACTTCCAAATGCAAAATATTTAATACTGTCACACAGAAAGAATGATCATTATATTATTTTTGCCCAGGTATTGGTGTTTGCAAGTGCATAAATGATGGTCCCAATTCTCTGATTATTATCAATCTACTCTTGATTTACCATATTAGTAAATAATATAAAGTTATGAGATATTATTTTATATAGTGCTATGTTTTTTATGTAATAGTAATATTAGTGATTAAGCCAATGCACATGCGCTTTAAAGATAAATTATAAATGAATTCTCTTTCTCGAATACTGTATCTCATGTCTGGAAAAATTAAGAGTATTCATTCATTATGTTGGCCATGAATATGAGGGAAAACCTCGAAAGCACTCGGCCCATTTAATTGTTTTTGGTTTTTGCAGCTTCTTAATCATCAGGTAAATCGCTTTTATATGCTTTAAAGCATATGTACATTGGCTTAATCGCTAATATTACTATTATATAAGGTTATGGTATAGGTGATATACAATTTGAATTTAAAATTAAACGCTGTTTTGATGTTTGAATAATAAGAATTTGGAAAGGACTCTTATAATATATGCACTCACCAAAATAGAAGATCAGACTTAAATTCCTTTTCAAATGTAAATTATTTTAATAGACAATTAATTAAATTGTTTAAGTAAACAAAAACCATACCAGTTATAAAATTTAATTCCACAACTACAATTTCCAGAGATATGGTTTACTTTATTTATTATGTCCATGGTGTAGTGTTTGTAAAAATGGCAGACATTTTTGTGCACTCCAAAAAAACTAGAATTTATTCATAAGGCTGTTTTTAGATCGCGCTCTGATAGCTGAGGAATTTAATTAGTGCATTGACGTAATGGCGATCGACAATTCCTAGAAATATTTGCTGATTACAAATATTTCTAGATAAGAGGTGTTACTCTATTGGTCAGTGCATTGATTGATTGTTGCAGTTGTCAGAGAGTGATAGGAACACTGGGTAACATCCAGCAGTGTAATATAGACAGCAGTAGAGAGCAGTCATGCAGTAGTAAGTTGCAGACCATGCGTTTGGAGAGCATCCATTTGCAGACCATTCATTGGAGAGCAGTTGGTGCAGACCATTCCTTGGAGAGCATCCGTGGCTGAGCTTCATTGCAGACCAATTCATTGGAGAGCTTCGTTGCAGACCAATTCGTTTGGAGAGCTTTGTGGCAGACCAATGCATTTGGAGAGCTTCGTTGGAAAAGAACAGTGTGGGAATTGTATAGCGTTATTTGCTGACTGCACAGTATGACTTGCAGTTTTAACCTTGGCACAGTCGTAGTGCAGATATTACAATGGCGCAGTCGCATTTGGAACCTGGGAGTAGTGAATACATTGAACTATAAGTTTAGCCATAAACGGAGAAACTGGGTGAAAATGACAATCCCAATTAGTAACGTTAACATCGGTGAAAGTTTGGAAATAAAACGTTTGTGCAATTAACACCGGAAGCTAACGTAATTGGAAAAAAAAAAAGTTTCAGCAGCTGTTAAATTGCGTATTTCTGAGTAAAATAACAGGAAAGTAGCGAGAGAAAAACAACACCAAGGAATAGCAATAAGGGTTTTTCTGGAGTGGAGGGAGGTGTGTAGTGTTTGTAAAAATGGCAGACATTTTTGTGCACTCCAGAAAAACTAGAATTTATTCGTAAGGCTGTTTTTAGATCATGCTCTGATAGCTGAGGAATTTAATTAGTGCATTGACGTAATGGTGATCGACAATTCCTAGAAATATTTGCTGATTACAAATACTTCTAGATAAGAGGCGTTACTCTATTAGCCAGTGCATTGATTGATTGTTTCAGTTGTCAGAGAGCGATAGGAACACTGGGTAACATCCAGCAGTGTAATATAGACAGCAGTAGAGAGCAGTCACGCAGTAGCAAGTTGCAGACCATGCGTTTGGAGAGCATCCGTTTGCAGACCATTCATTGGAGAGCAGTCAGTGCAGACCATTCCTTGGAGAGCATCCGTGGCTGAGCTTTGTTGCAGACCAATTCGTTTGGAGAGCTTCATGGCAGACCAATGCGTTTGGAGAGCTTCATTGGAAAAAAACAGCGTGGGAATTGTATAACGTTATTTGCTGACCGCACAGTATGACTTGCAGTTTTAACCTTGGCACAGTCATAGTGCGGATATTACACATGGTAAATATTGAACTACATGCGAACAATAATAACAACTGAAGAGAAATTACCTTATTTCTTTCTTGACACAAATAGACAAAACAAAAAAGTTACAGAGTATACTCCCATATGGGTTAATCTTAAGAACATATTATTTTAATTACTATTTAAACCTCATATTTAAGAGTAACAAAAATAAAAACTAGATAACAATATTTTCTTTTACACATTTGAATTAATCACATCTTAATCAGATTATAAAATTATTTGATATTTAAAAAATCAGCAAGGAAAAACCATAACTTATTTACTACAGAAGCTTAATGCTTGTTATCATTTCTTGATTCATTAGTATCCTCTTAAGTCAATTCAATAAATTCATTTACACTTCTTTATCTATGTATTGAGATTGGAGAATTATTTAGGTATTCAATTGGAAGATTCTTTGTATTGATAATTATTATTTCATTATTTCCACAAAATCCAATATAAGTTCTCTTGGCTTATTTCATTTCTTTTTTATAATTTCATACTGGTGTGCAATTAATTTGATCACTTTATTTTTGAGTATGAAATACCTGCATATTTTTCTTTTTTTGAAAGAATATAACAATAAGTTGCACGTATTTTGTTACAACTCCTCTCCTTTAAAATGTGATATTAGAATTCGTTGTCTAACTATATACTTACTTGTAACTTTATCCATTCTGTTATAAGTATAACCCTTTTTCTCTGTTTTTTTGCAATAGCTATTTTATCACATATTATAATTTTCAAAGCATTTCTTTTAGAATAATGATATTTTTTTCTTCAAAAGATTTAATTTCTTATAGGTCTTGTTTTATTTGATAGCATGTTAGATATCATCTGAATCATTAATAAAGTAATAAGATTTTAACACGAGTAAAGCTTAAGAAATAAACTTGAGAAATAAACGTATTATTTCATAATTTTATCCAGTCAAAAGATGTAAATTTTTTTTTTTTCTTATAACAATTAATGATCAATCAAAATTTCTTTTTCTAATTACTTACGAAATGATGGGGGGGGGGGGTCGTTTCGTTTTAATTGATATAAAAAACATCTTCTAAAAAAAATAAAATATTCTTCTGTAATAATTTATTTTTATATAACCTATTGAAAATTAAGAAATGACAAAGTAAAGATTATTGAAACGATTGACCAATTTTATGCATGCGTGCACACGCAAATAACTTTAATGTCCCCAATACACACACATACACATTTAAGTGATATCTATACTATTAATTAATAACTAAAGAATATATTTGGACCGTGGATTAAAAGCAAAAATAATAATTATTAAACTTTGGTCAATTATTTTAATATAATGTTAATTTGACTATGGATTTAAAATACACTTTCCATGGAATACATTTTTTTTAAAAAAAAAAAAACATCAACTTGACGTGATGTGGTGTGTTGTGATGCACTGTGACATCCCCTTATACGGAATCAGGAAACTCTCAGCAACTATGCCCAGAGAAACCTGTTTGTCACTTTGACTTCCCTTTCCGTTCCCCACCCTAAGTTTTCCCATAGTCTTATCTATCCTGCTCCATCCCATTTCCACAACATAATCTTTGCCAACTCTATGACCTTTATATCTAAAAATCCCTTATCTTTTCCCAAACCCAGCATAAAAACCAATAAGCCACTTTCTGTGTAATCACTTTGTTCATATTTATTTCACAACTTCATTGTTTGTAGCCTTTCTGCTTTCAGACATTTACATTCAATTAACAGATGCCTAATATTTTCTATGCCTTCCTTACACAACTTGCAGACTAAATCACCCATATTTTTCCATTTATGTGTATATTCCTTTGTTGCTAAAGATACCATTCAAGCCTTAAACAGTAAATTACTTTCCTTGATATTATCATAAATTAACTCAGACCTAACATTCTGTTTACTTCTATAAATATTTAAACTCTTTTTACTCTCCATCTCTCCAACTCTTTATTCTTTATTAATATCACCTATTCTTCTATCCCATTCCTTAACACTATAGCAGTCAACAATTCTCCTAACACAATTGTCCCACCTTTTATATAAATATATTGACATAAATTCTTTATCTAAATCTGCTGCATATCACATTACCTTTTACACCTATCTTGTTGCCAGCTCTTTATTCATAAGCCAATTAAATACTATTTTGGTTATTCTTTTATTATTTATAAACTGCAATCTATTGGACATTTTATTAATGTATCCTGCAGTGCTGCTTTCCCTCCATGCAAAAAAAGAAGTGCAACTTTTGATGTGTCCATAGATTCATCAATTCACATTGAGTTTTCTTCCATTTATCTTACATTTGATTACAGTCCAGGTTTTAAACTTTTTGCACTGCAGAAAGCTTTTATATATTTATCATTTTTAATCATAATGGAGTTGTTATTATATGCTTAGGTTAGTGCTTCTCAAAGTGATGATCACTCTCTGAAGAGTACTGGAATGATACAAATAGTGGTAGTTTTCCTTGGATGCAATGGGAGACATTAAAATAAAAGGGTAGTGAAAGCATAAGAAAGAACAGAAAAGAATTTTGAAAAACTATTTGTACGTGTTTTGTCTTTTGTGTAACATAAAGTTATAGTGATTATTTTTCAAATAAACACAAGAATATATATTATGAATGATCAGTAAATAAGTCTCTACAGGTTTTAGCAAGCAAATGTTGGCTAGAGAATATGTTATACATTGTCAGGAAATGTAGCATGCATTAACAGGAATATTTGCATGTAATGACATGGTTACAGTATAATAATATAAATAGATAATATCATTAAAAGCCAGTCAACACTTAGACAATTTCAATATCATTAACAATCAACAATTTCAATATATATAAAATATAATTTGGATTGTTTTTGAATTGTGTGATAAGAAGTTAACAATAGCGAAAGAGCAAAAAGTATTTAAAAGTTTTAATTCATATATGATACCTTTAATCTTCAAAGATTATCACTCATACAATAGAAATCATATTATTGCTGTTTAAAACAGTTATTTACATGTAGTTTTAGAACATTATTTTTTATTCTAAGTATTTAAAGTAGACAATTGATATAAAAAACAATGAGCTGTGCTAATTGCTCTAACAAACTTTATTGATAAATGTCAGCAAGAGAAAGCATTTTAAAATCTCTATCTAGAAACCACACCCAACCTCAGATCAATGGTTTCATGCTGTGGCACTCCTCAGTAAGGTGCTAGGATAGCTCCAGACACTAGATCTAAAAGTACCAACCCAAAGCCACCATTTATCTAAAAGTAATCTATTGAGCAAAAAATCTAAAATTTTTAGACACCTACATGCCTTCAAACCCAGCTATCCAACTCAAATAACTATATAGGGCTGAGAGATCTTCATTCAAACCATACATTAATAGTCTTAGCAATATAACATTGCTTAACAATTTTGCAGAGAATGGCCAAACAACACAAACAGAAAAAATAAAATAATGTCATTGTTTTAAAGTAGTTACTGGTTATGGTTGTCCATCATCTTAGCTAGTATGGCCCTGAAGAGGTCTTCACCTTTGTGAAGGCATATGTGGCAGGATGTGTTGGGTCTTTATAGAAAGGCAACAGTGTCAGCTTCTGCATGGGGAAAGGCCCACAGTTTGAAATGTTTCTGTTGCCTTCAGCCATTTTATTCATCTCATGTTACCATGAAAACATGATGTTTTCACAAATACCTTGAATCATACTTTGCCTGACCCCTCCCCAACTTCTCACAGCTTCCAAACTGCCTAGAGATGTGTGCTGACATGCTGAAAATTATCACTATGTAACACTACATCAGTTGGGATGTAAGACAATGAGTTTAAAAGCAGATTTGAAGAGTTCTGGAAAATTGAAATCCAGCCACCCTCATATAAAATGGTAGTGAACTGTCATTACTGATCATATGCATAAAGTGTTGTCACACAAAGCTGGGAATACTATTTTTATGCATATGCATAGAGAACAATGAGATCTATACAGACCATAAATGGATATTATGATCTTAGTGTTGTATTAGCCATAGGTTCGACCATGTAAACAGCATAATTCTCTATTTTTGCAGAGAAATAGTGCCACCAAGTAATGTACAGTGGGTAATTAACCAGTATAGAATAATATTTAAATCATAGTTCTACTTGTTAAATTTTAATCTGTAAATATAATATAAATTAATTTTTAACTTTCTTTTATTTCATGCATATAAAAAAAAAAAACAATTATATAACTTAAGATATAGTAATCAATTATATATGTAGCGCAGGGATGCCCAACCTTTCTTGACGTGAGCCAGTTGAGAATTTTAAAAAATTTGGGGAGCCACAATTATATATTGCATTTTTCATATTACATTTATAAACATAATTCACAAACTAAAAAAAACTGGTGTAATATGTTAAAAAGAAAAAGAATGTAAATACATTTTATTCATATTTATTTATTAAAAATTTGGTAACATAAATATAAATTACAATTACAGGAAAAATATATTTTAATTATTTTATTTAATGTGAAACCTGACACTGCATATCGCTGCGAGTTTATTGTATTCTGGTATATATGATGTAATGGTAAATTCATGCAGTCATTCAAATGTTCCTTTGTTATCCTGGATCGGAACTTTGATTTTAACAAATTCATTGTTGAGAAACCACTTTCACAAAGGTAAGTTGATCCAAAACAGGAGTTTAGCCTTTGAAAAGTTTCTTTTAAAAGTGGATATTTTTTCTCATTTACAAGTACCCAAAAGTCTGTTTGTAATATTGTTGTTTTTAATTGTAGATCAGATTGAAAATCAATTATTTCCATTTCCAGATCAGTAGAATTTTTATTTAACATGTTTGCAATTTGTTGTGACGTTTCAGAAATATTAGTATCAACAAATGAATTTGAAATGAATGAAGCAATGGGCTGAATTTTACGAAAATCAGAAAATCTAATTTCGAAATTATTTTTAAGCTCGACGAGATATTCGGAATATCTCATTGTGTCAATGTCCTTATATTTCTTTGCGCAATTTTCCAAATTTGTAAAGTGGCAAAAGTTACATTCCTCTATTTGGGATATCCACAAATTTAGTTTTGATTTAAAAGCGTTGATACTTCCAATTAATTCAATAATAGTTTTTTCTTTACCCTGAAGTTCAAGATTCAATTTGTTCATTTTTGTTGTTATGTCTGTAAGAAATGCTCTCTAAAAACTGTTTTATTTCCAGAAGAAGCTCTAAAAAGCATTGTAGGACTTTAGTTCATCAATAAGTATTTTGAACAATCTATTCTGAAGTGGTCTGGCACAAATGGAATTTACAATTTTCAAAACAATTTTCATCGGATGTTCATAACGTAAAACTTTTATACATGATGCCTGTTGATGTATGATGCAATGGTAGGTAAAAAAGTTTGGAAATTCAGCATCCTTCATACAAAATATGATGAAACCAACACCAGAATCAATCATGGCAGGTGCTCCGTCTGTTGTTATGGACACAAGTTTTTGAAGCGAAAATTTAATTTCAGTTAAATGATTTTTTATAACTTGGTATATGTCCACTCCATGTGTATTATCTTTTAATGGAAAAACTGATAGTAGATCTTCTTTCACTGAGCAATTACCAAAGACCATCTTTATAAAAATATTTACTTGAGCTATATTGCAGATATTGGTTGATTCATTGCATTGTAAACTTAAGAAAACACATTTGTTGTAAATCAGTTTTTACTTGTTCTTTGACATTTTGAGACATAGCTTCTATTCTACGAGTGATAGAATTTCTGGATAATTGTACATCCTGAAAATCTGACAAAATTTCATTTTTATTTTTGGCTTCTTGAAATAAAATCACCGATGCAGCAAGCATTGCTTCTTTTATTATGTTGTCATCTTCAAAGGGCTTTTTATGAATTGCAAGTATATGTGCAATCTTAAATGACGCTGCTGTTGCAACCTTCATTTTATATGCGGACTCTGTAAACATTGATTGTTGGGCAACTAATGCGTTTTTCAGTTCTTTCACTTTACATTTTCTTAGATTGCTGTCTGAAGGATAATCAGTATCATATTTATTATGAAGGGTTTTAAAATGTTGTTCAACATTACTTTTCTTCCCAACAGAAACCGTTGATCCACAAATGTGGGTATGATTTATTCTAACAGATTTAAATTTTACATTTATTCTTAAAGTTTATGAAAAAATATTTTTCTTCCCACTTGTCATTGAAAATGTAATTGTAGGTACATTTTTTCTTTTTTTCCAGCTCATATGTTGACATGATTAGGAAGCTAAAAAAGATAGAATTACAAAATTTAGAAGAAGCGACTATTTTTTATGCCTGTGTAAAAAATGAAATGCTTACTTTGCTCACAACTTCGAAATTTGTTCTGTGTTCACTGTCGTGTCTCGTGTGTTTCATGCAAACTATAGCAAACAATTGATGGTAGCACTGTAAAGTAGCGTGTCGACTGTGCAACATTCCAAGAATGGGAAATGAAATTCGTATATTTCAAATACACTTCTTTCATTGGACACTGTTATGAATCAGATTTGTTTCATTTCCGTTATCGTTTGTATTGTAAAAATGTTAATTTTTTTAGTGTGTGCATGTGGCATCAAGGTACATAAAATATTTATCAATTTTTCTTGAAGAGTGCAATGTGAGCCACGTTAAGTGTGAGCCATATGTGACTTGTGAGCTACAGGTTGGGCATCCCTGATGTAGCATTATACACTTAAATACATTATATATATATATATATATATATATATATATATATATATATATATATTGTAACCCTCCCCCAACACCTCTCCTACCTTTCCTATCAACAAATACCTAGGGCGCCAATTCTATTGGTAATAGAATAAACTACTAATCTGATCTTGCTTTAAATTATTAATGAGACTCTTATAATGCTGTTCTACCATAGCTTAGCTCAGTAGGGGGCTACAGATATCTATAGGGTGTAAAAGGCATGCTAAACATAGGAGGAAACATTATGATTTAATAGGAATAAAACATCTATTAAGTTTTAAAATAAATAAATAATTGAAATTGGTAAAGTTCCACCATTTAAAACAATTAACTCATCTTCTCCCATCATCCAAATGCATTGAACAACCTCTACTGTGTGATAAAATTAAATTAATAAAATAAAGATGTAATACTGATTAACTCTACTGTATGGTAAGTTAGAATTAAATACAAAATAAAATATAACACTACTTAACTTTCAATTGTACAGTAATTTAAAATAAATAACTAAATTAATGTCTAATCTAAAATAATAAGGGAATATCTCAGGGAATTAATTTATTGTATGGCTTAATTTTAAATCTATACTTTATAACAACTACTAATTACCATCATAAAAGTAATGACATAAATTAAGCATTATTCTAATAAAATAATGGTAGTTAGATAATGAAAGAAATAGGGTGCATTTTGATTTTAATTCATCATCTAAATAATAACTGAGTAATAAAATTTTCAGAGAATCATTAAATAATCAAACATTTCATATAGTGTTTGGATCAAGAAAACAACATCATCAGATCTGAACATGTTCATCATTAAATTATGGAATAGTGCAATCATATCATATTGGATATGTAAGTGTGTGTGCATGTGTGGAAACATAGAACATGAATGCATGCCAAAGAAGAACTCTGAACAAAGCTTTTAAATAAATAAAACATTTATTACAAGATAACTAAATAAACATTTGGTTTTCTAATTTATGCATATACATGTTTTGGATAATTCCAACATCAATGATTGAATAGTCTACATGAGAATAAATAACATTAAAATAAACTTTCTGGTATTTTATTTCAACATATGCCAGCTATCAGTCCATTATGATAAGCTTATGAAAAGAAACATTATAATACTAGCACTAAAATAATAAAACATGAAACTAAACTTCTTGGTATTTTACTTCAAATACACATACGTTACCAGTCAATTCTGATATGCTTATGGAAAAGAAAACTTTATTTAAACACCACACCAGAATAATTAAATATAAAATTATTTTTTGTATTTTATTTCCAATATACTCAAGCTATCAGTCAATTCTGATATGCTTATGAAAAAGAAAACTCTATTAAACACTGGCACTAAAATAGTAAAATGTGAAACTAAAATTCTTGGCATTTTTACTTCAAATGCACATCAAAATAATATGAGAGGGGTTTAAATCTATGAGTAAGAGGTCAAGCTATCCTTCATAAATCAAATGAATAATTCTATTAAATGGCTACACTTTCTTTTCTTTTGCTTGCTCATTCAAAATGAGGATGAAACATTCTGAGAGTTGATGGTATAAAACCTAAAATAATTATATGATATGATTTGAAACAATGATTAAAGAATTACAAATCAATGATGGATTTTCTCCATACCTTCCAAATTAATAATATTTTATGCATGCATCTGAATTGTGCTACCTGCTATAAAATAATTAACATAGCTAAATCCAATCGGTTTACTTATGAAATCAAGAAATAAAATGTCATAATACGGATGATGCCATGGCCAACCAAGCTTTAACACTAATTCTACTTCAGCTGTTCTGTGAGAAAAATCAATTCTACCTTTATTTTATTTTCTTATCAGCAAACTATCTTACACTTGGCTATGAATAAATGATGGGAAAACATTCCACATGAATACATGAGGGATAAGAAGACTTTCTTAACTCTAATCCTTTAAATAACAAAACACAGTGACTCCCTAGCCTAATTCTGAGGCTTAAATGCTGGTGTGGACATCGTCTCATCACCAAAAAACAAGGGAAATACACTACTTGACTTCACATACTATAATTATCATAAAATACACAATTGCTTAATCTGGAAAATATAATATGCTCCTGACAAATATTTCAACAAACTAAGGGAGAGCTCTCTCAATCCCTGACAATACAATATATAATCCACTCATGACAAGTATTCAAATAAATTAAGGGAGAGTTCTCTCAATCCCTGACAATACAATATATAACATAAACAATTTCTTTCTGCATAGCCACTAAATACATTTCAATCTAAGCATAAAAAAATAATAAATTCACTCTTAAATAAATCCCTAATCCTTCCACTTTTTTTTGGCACATCACATCATCCGAAACCAATGGAAATTAAGTTATTTCTACTTTCAATTCAACAATTATAAAACTGGATTAAATAACAGACAGGTATACAAGCATAATAATGCATAAAACAATTTCAAATCACATTCGATAAGGAAATATTGTAACAACATTAATTAATAAGTTATAAAAAATGAATCTCTCATTTCTGATGAAGTATAATATTTTAACTTTGAAATATAATAATTATTACTAAATAATCCTCATTATTTCTAGTGAAGCAAAGACAAAATAACTCTTTAGTGTATTTGGCATTAGCCCATAAATTGAAATAAAAAGTCTGGTTTGGGACAAACAACAAATCTTTAAATTTGAAGCAAAATAATTATTGAGAAATGAACCTCATAACTTCTTAAAAATGCAAGGATAAAATAATAAATTTTATGCAATTACCCCTTCTCAAAAATGAGCTGTTAGCTCCCTAATAGCAAACAGATATTTCTATTGCCAACATTGCATATAGAAATACATGTACACAATAAAAACTATATTAAAATAATAACTAATTACCCAGTTTATACTTTTCCGAGACATTCTTGAAGAGAGAAATAATAATTAAATAATAAAAAAATATAAGACAAATAATTGGTCTACCTATCTATCAAATGCTAACAAAAATAATAATAATCATTAAAGCTTTTTTTTCTTAGCTGGAACATAAAAGTTCATTTACAGTCAGTATAACACATCTTGGTCATGTATGAAAATGATGATGATCACTTGTATAACAATAGATATGGATAAACACATAACAATTTCCTGCAGGGAGACAAATAATATTAATTAGATCCAATTGGAGAGCATTTCAAAGTTTTTAACGATAGCTAATGAAACTGCTGGCAATATCACATATGAAACTTTTCATGATGGCAAATAAATATTTATTACAGCATAAGTTGAGCAATAATTTATTATTTAATACATTACATTTGTTAAGGCATTTGTTCTAAATTTTCAAAAGTCATTCCTTAGGCAATGACTACTTAATTCATAAAATCCATTTAAATCTACATAAGTTTATTGATAATATACTTTAATAATAAAAATCAAATGTAAACGAGGAGCAATAATGAAATGCAATATTAACATCTAGTTTCCATGCTCCCCCACTCGTTCAGTTATCAGCACATTTAGAGATAAGTTAATAATTCATTAATTATATGTCACACATTCTGTTTCTTATTTCTAGAGACACAAATGGTTAGGTATAAATTTTTATCAATAATAATAATAAAGCATGTTATAATAAGTTATCCGCACACATCCTTCCATTTAAACTTTATTCCTTTATAGCTAGTAAAAATTATCAACAAAGTATCTTTGAAGTGTTTTATGAAAAAGTTCAGCATAAATTTTCCAGAATAACAGTAAAATTCACACATTCCAGTTATTTCTTTAATGTTAGAGATTAAATCTAGGCAAATCAAACTTATAATATAGACACACATTTCAATTGCTTCTTTAATATTAGAGATAAAATTTAGGCAAAGTAGATTTGACATATAAACACGCATTTCAATTATTTCTTTAATATTAGAAATTAAAGTTAGGCAAAGCAAATTTGAAATATAAACACACATATGCATCCCAAATGATGATTTTAAATCTAAATTAGTCAATTAGAATTGTAGAGAAGATATACCTTGTTTCCAAAGTTGTTTACATCTGCATTTCAATTTTTATTTTCCTCAGTAGAATTTCTGAGCTGTTTTCATCCAGAAAATTAATAGAAGTTTTTACTTTTAAGCTTGAACTATGGAAGAACCAATTTGTAGAGACAAAATTGTACTAATAAAAATCTTTTATGGAGAGAGAATTGTTGTAATCAGAAAAGCCAACTCTTTTGTAAAAGTACTCCCTTTTATATCAGATTATTACTTAAGCATTTGTTTCTTCCACCAATCCAAGGTCATTCAAAAGTTCAACTCTAGAAAACAAAGGTTACTCCTCCCATTGTACTGATATAATTAGTTACAAATATGCAAGAACTTTTCTCTCTTGAAAAAGAAAGAAAAAATCATTCTGTCTTTAAAAAAAAATTATTAAATTGAACTAAGAATAAAATCTTTTACATTTCTAAAGTAACAAAAAAAATTATTTTAGCAAATAAAATAATTGATAGTGTATTTGTCTGTTTGACAATTCACTGGTCCATTGATCCATTAATTCATTTAAAATGTGTTTAAGCTGGTTATCCAAGCTATTGATTAGGAAATTAAATATTTTGCTGTGAAACATGATATTTGGTAGTATAATGAAGTACATGAATGGAAAATGAAGTTGAAAGATGGCACAAGCATACATGCACATCCATAAATGCTGTACTACAGGTACTAAATCAGTCTAATCAAAATGAAAGTTTCTATGATGATGAGTCAAACATATTGCACTAATTACACTATGGGTGGAAGTATTAGAGCAAATAAACCAGGAAATTACCTAAACAAATACCAATACTGTTCTGCAGACAAATAAAACAAACTTGGATCAACCTAAACTAAACTGACAATTTCTGTGACAAGCCACCCCCTTTCTATCATTAATTACTCACTAAAGAAAAATATTAAATATCTCAAAACTTTCAAATTATATCTGTAAGTGCTTTTAAACATAGTTTTAGGTCATTAATAAAAAAAAATTAAATTTCAGGTTATTTCATTTTTTTAGTTAGATGCAATCAGCTGTTATTGATACAATGGTATTTAATCACAATTGGCTTTTTGTGCCTATCCAGAAGATTACAATATATATATATATATATATAAACATGTGATCTAATTCTAATCACTGTCCTCCTGTATAGTATTCTAAAATAACACAATAGTTCCAATGTCTCTTCAATAAGTTATAATTTAATGATGCTTATTAGTCTAATCCAAGTAAGAATATCATAAGCCATTATCCAAAATAATTTATATTTTGTTAATTCAGTATTTTCAAGTGTCAAATTTTATCCTTTATTTCGTAGGTATTTAACGCTATAAAACATCATGAATGAATAGATGCCAATTTCCATCTATGATTGTATGCTATACAAATAATCAAATTTAAATCCTGAGTTCAAACATTTCATCCACATTATCAAATTATATCTGCAGGTGAAAAAAATTCTATTATTAAAACATTTTGTTCATATAATATCCATTTTTAGCAAAGAAATATTAAGGTGACTTTGAATGCTATGAATTTACTTGACAAATTTTGGTAATCCTGTTTAGATTTAATGTACAAATATAATCCTTCTTAATCCATCATTATTATAGTTAATAAGTAAATACTTTTAAAATAAATAAATAAAAATTATATGAGAGGTAGAGTTCAAATCGTTCAGTCCCTTTTATAATATTGTATACTTGATGTCATTAAATCCAAGGTAACACTCTGTTATATATCTCTATTACTGAAATCAGCTTCCACATTTAAAATCACTTTTACAACAACAATAATAAAATGAAAAAAAAAGTATAATCATTAGATATATTATATAAACATAACAACAAACACATTTAAGACATTAAATATTCGTGTATGTTGTTTATAATATATAATAAAGGAACAATGATAATTTTATTAAAAACAATAAACTTTATTATTTATATATGCATTTCAAACAAATAAAATTAATTTATAATTTTATGCTGTAATAATAATAACACATTTCCACGCTTTAATATTTCATTGTCATAGTAATACATTTTTCTGTTCTTGGGTTAATACATTGTCTATTAAAATCAACTAAGATTTTTTTAAAAAAAAACTTGACATTCCATCACAGGCTGACTTTACACTAAATTTCAGAGGTCATCAAAAATAATTTTCTTCATATAAATCTAAATTACAAACAGTTGTTTTTAAAATAATTCACATTACCATTATATATATACAACCATGGTCAAACATTTCAAAATTTTACCAGACTTAATAGTTAATGCTGTAGTTCCACTCAGAGACATATACATATATTTATTTTCATTTTTCATCTTTCCATGTTAAAGTTAAAATATATTCTTGTTTGACAGGAGTGAATTTTTCTTCTCTGACTTACAGTTTTGTTTAATGCAAGTTACTCCATAAATGCTTTCCGGTTCCTCATCATATTTTTTTCAGTTGTGTCATTTAGAATTTTTTTAAAATAGCACTTCAAATTTATATATATTGGATCCAAGGTAGATGTCAGACAGTTAATAGCTTTCCATGTTCTTAGTTATTAAACATAATCTCCATGTTTACAAGGGAATAGTAAATAAGAGGGTTAAAAGTTTCAGAGCTAAGAGAAAGTTTTTAAAAAACTCATTCGTATTCTGATTGATCTCTTTGTTTTTCATAACCTTATATACATTAATTATATTTAACTAAATTAAAATATTTTATACTCAATGATTACCTACTTAATCAAATTATCTTGGAGTAGAAACTATTAGATTTACCTATGTATAAATTATTTCTTACTCTATTGCTCCAAACATTATATGCAACCTTAAAATTAAAATCCTAATCTTTTTAATTTCCTATTACATATACTATATATGTACCTTAATTATGAAGATCTTGAAATGAACATACATATCAACATAAATTTCACTATACAATTTTGAGTATATTTTTTAAAAATTCTAAATCTTTTATTTTTGATAACAAAACTAACTATATTATTTTCTTCTATATTATAAAATATTAATATTTTTTTTTATTTAAATTCTTCATATTTTATTAATAAAATCTATTATATCATTATTTTTAAATATTTATTATAAAATATTATTTTATTATTATAAGCCCTTTGATAAAGAATTACAATACTATTTTTATTATTAAGCCTCGCAATTACTGTTAACCATCTCTCCTCCATGTATTTAAATGGACAAATGTCTTATATATGAGGGGGCAGAGTGACTTAAAGTCAACACGGGCATAACAGCAAATTGGTATCCAACAAAGGCTTTGAAAATTCCATTATCAGATTTTCAATAATATGGATGACTGGAGAGTTTGAGGGTGAAGAAGATTGAAATTTGCTCATTAAAGTTTGAAGATATATGTACATTTGTGGAAGATGATAATCTGGACCAATTGATGAGGTCTGGTTTAAACCAAAATATTAATATTGAATAATATTTATTTTTTTCCACATATATGTAATCATTTAATCTTAATTTGTTCCTTTATTGCATTGCCTTAATTAATTAATTAATCTGT
>JAQFVV010014912.1:0-22500 GCA_028023455.1 Epiperipatus broadwayi | reverse complement strand
TTCATTAATATTTACTTTTTTCATTTTCTCATTTATATACATATGTATCGTTTTTTAGAATGCCATTCCCATTCGTTGGCTTTCTCCTGAATCTCTTCTTTACAAACAATATTCTCTCAAAAGTGATGTGTGGACGTATGGAATTGTCCTGTGGGAGATTATTACATTAGGTAATTGCTTAAACGATAAAAAATGATTGTATAGCGTATTGATCGAAATTTCAAAAGATTTTAGAATGCTAGAAGAGAGAGAATTAGAGCCGCAATTCTTGGACATCGACCTCCAAAGCATACTCCGCTGTTATTACACGAAACCATGCTGGCTATAATATGGTTTAGGTTAATTATAGAAAGGCATGTTACCGAGATCCAAACCCAGAGATCGCCACTCCAGAGCTGCCACTTTTGATGTTTGTACTACTTGTGAATTTCTGAGCAATAAATCGTTTGATTTATTTTGTTTTAAATAATTATCTCAATTTTTAATCTTTTTACCTACAACTCAAAAAAGATTACATTTTTTCTCTTCAGATACAAAAATTCCTCATTGTTTGTAATCTGAAAAAAAAAAAACCAATTCTATTAATGCTCTGTTATTTTTATTGCAATCATCAGCAGCATCTTTTTCAGCTATAATTAATCCATGCAGAATGAAAGTCCAAGTTTAATCCAGTCTTTCCAATACATGGCCTTTCTTTTTCACATAACAACAACAAATCTTCTTTCCATCTATATATGTTACATGTTGTCTCTTTCTAAGCCTTTGAAAATCTCTTTAATTCAGTTCAAGTCTTCAACTGAATATATATTATATATTCTAGAAATATGTTCATAACAGGTTTATTTCAGTCTCTCAAAAATATCAATGATATGTTTATTCTCTCACACAAATAATTTGTTTTCAATCCCTTCTTGTTACTCCCAAGATATATTTCTCCATATCTCTAAGCAGTCTGAAATATTTGCATTGCTCTTTTATTAAATGTTTAATTCTTAAAATTCATAAAAATTGGCAAAACACATCTACTAATTAATTTTTATTTTCTATTACATTACACTTTTTTTTAAAAAATATTAAGTTGTTTATACTAAAAGCAACACATGTAAGTTTAATTTTATGCATAATTATATCCATGGTTTTTCCATCTGTAATAATAATCTAATAAAGATATTTATAGGTGTTAGGATGCATTTGTATAATTATACAAGTTATTTCAATTTTTGCAGTTAAAATAGACATATTGGCAGTGTTATTACATATGTTATAGTGAAAATGATATAGCAATGAAATAAAACTTTGGTTATTAATATTCACACATGTGCTATTAGATTACATTTATGTGGACTCACCATGAATAAATGTTTTAAAAGCATAAATGCTACACTTATGCATTGAGCTTATTTTTATATAAACAGAGCCTTATTGACCATGCATAAATTAAGACAAACTTTTTATAAGCCTGTTCTTTTAATCTACAAATTATTTGTACATTTTTAGTTTATATATCACAGGTAAGAGAAAGTTTCTCATTTTTAAGTATCCATGATTATGAATTATATTAGTTTGAATATATGTAAATTAATAATTTAGCAATATATATAATTCAAAATTGCAGGTTCTTAAAAATGAGAATATAAACTAAATTTGTACAAATAATTTCTCAATTGAAATATAAGGTTCATAATAAGTTCAAATCCTGATTTAAGCATGCCAAATAATGGTTGGTTTATATAAGAATAACCTTTAAGCATAAGTGGTATACTTATGCTTTTAAAAGACTATTGACTGGTGAGTACATGTAAATTTATTCCAATAGCATATGTGTGAAGATTAATCTCCTCCCATAAGATTATAATTACATATGTTGCAAATTATTTATTTACTTATAAAAAAGAAACTATAGATTGTTATAATAGTCCAAATAGATGGGATATAATATTGATTGTGGAGATATAAAATTCACAAACAGTTTTTGCTTCTCCATATTAATTATCCCAATAAACAATCCAACCATCAAAAATTTATTCCAAGCAAACATTTGCTCAGAGCTGCAATAAATATCCATGGAAATAGTTTCAGAATAGGTGATTTAATTTTCCACAAACAAATGGAAGAATTGTTCAAGCTATAATATTTAATATACATTGTATGGATGTGCAATCTGGATTTGCAACAAAATCCAGAAAAATATCTTCAGATCTACAAGCATATTTTTTCACAAACAAAAAACAGACTAGTACAAGCTATGATATTTCAGTTATATTTTATAGATGCAAAACATACATTTTAATGATGGATAGAATCATTACTGATGCTTGGAAGTTGATGCTGGAGAAGACTTTGGGAATCATAAAGAATAAGAAAAATGTTATGACTATATCTTTGAAAAATTCTTGGCATGTTTGATGATGAAAAAAGAAATGGATAACTTCCTATGAGAAGAGAATCAGAGTTTTCATAAGAAAAGTAAATCCATTGCAAAAGGATGTGAAAAATCCTATACTGATAGGTGATAGGTTATACAGGATATATAATTCAAAACATGACATTCACATGATCTTCCCACGAGGTCCACTTTGCAAAAAACTAATAATGACAATAGTTGCTTTGTATATTCAGTTGTACACTCTGGACTTTAAAGTCCATGAGTTCTGGTCAATTTCCTCTGCTCAAACTTCTTATGAATTCTCCAACAATAAACTATCTGACTGTTTTTATTATAATCATAGTTTTTAAATATTAAATAAATTTACTTTCTGTTGCATTTTTGGATTATTTGATCAAAGATTCAGTCATGGCTTCATTTATCAAAAGATTAGAAACTGGAACATTGTTGTAGGTTAAAAATGAATAAATTATAAAGCATAAACTTTATTTAAGGCATAAGCTTGTGGTTAAGACCTGTAGAGGTCCCTAATATCGCATTTTTACATGCATATTTTTGAGGTTAAAGCCTTAGTAAATATTAGTCATCCAAAATGAACAATGATAAATATTTACCAAAAAAAAAAAATTCTGTAAATCAGACTTATTCATCTCATTTTTAATAACTAGGTTAATGCATTGTAAATTAAATGCTAATGAAGTTGAAGAAATATTAGTTTTCAATCATGATGTGGAATCCATTTTTATTATGATTATCATACTACATATAAAATTGACAAACTATTCTAAGTACACTGCCAAAATCTTTGCATTAACTTAAATCATGCAGTTGCTACTTTTGCATAAATTGGGTTGGCAACATATTGCAGATTTCTCTCTACCATGGCAGCCATAATAAAATGTATTACACATCGTAACTGCAACTATCTTTTCAAATTTACTGCTAGTCATTTTAAATAAACTTATAAATAACCTGTTCCCTCCTATCAATACTAATCTATAAGTCAGATAAAAAGTGAACCACTTTTATCTACCATCCTGTTATATGAATTGTAAACCATCCATGATACTCAAAGGTTGAACTTTTAACTTAGTAGAAATATTTATAAAAATGTTCTATCAAACCAACCCACAATTTCAAATAAGATTTAAATTATAAATTCAAATAATTTTAATAACCTTATAAATAAACAACTAAATATATAGGACTAAGAATTTCAAATAATATTTATGGAGAAATTAACTTCAAAATTTATACCATAAGAGTGTGGTATTTAAATAAATATGGTCGATTTGCTTCCCTGTCTGCAGATTAGCACTGATAGGAGAAAAACTGTTATTTACAAGTTTCTTAAAAATGATTTGTGAATTATTATGGTATTTATTTTTAGAGTTTATTTCTCTATAAATATTACAAAATATTTTTAATAATACATATTTATTAAATCATTTATGGGATTAATAAAATTTATGTCTAACTATATAACACTAAAGGAGGTTGTGAAGCCTATAAAAAGAAAATAAAAAAAGACAAATATGAATAAATTCTGTTTTGCAAACAAATAAAAAACAAAATCAAACAACAAATTTTATTATTTGAATCTATATAAAAGTATAAAAATTATATGAAACTACACCTATATCCTGAGGTTTGAATGTGAAATAACTGGAGTTCTTTCAAAGGATTTAGTATTTTTCTTCAAGTAACTTGTCATTAGCCAACTCAAATAAACATCCATTATTGGTCAGTAAGTAGGTCTCAAGCTATTTTAAGTTAGAATGTAAAATAAGGGGAGAGCTCAAATTTTGGCTACCAGAAGATGATAAGATCTGATGAGCACCGCCTTTCTTGACATTCTCTATGTAGGTCAGTTAGAGAGTTTTGTGCCCCCCCCAAAAAAAAATAAATAAATAAAACAACAACTTTATTTTAATGTATATAAGAATTAATTAGAAAAAATGTCTATTGACGCTTTTCTTTAAAAGTTATCAGCTTTCTTTTGGTTGTTGATCGTTCTATAATTTTAATGAGAAAAAAATTGAAACAAAAAAAGGAAACTACCAAAAAGCTTAAAACATAGAGTATGTTTACTATAATCAGAAAATTAGTTAAGGATTTTACATCTGATAATGACATTTTATTTGCAGTAATATATATTTAACTATTTATATCTTCTAGTTGAATTATTAAATGCTTTTAGAAAAATTCAAAATTTATTCATAATAACTTCTGACAATTATTGATTACTCAACCTTACTATAGAAAGCATCAGAGTAAAGATCTTTATTTACAAATTTCTAAGTAGGTTGAAGATAAGACGGCTGCCCTTTATAAAGCTGTAATCTTGTGTTAAGATTTGTAGAGATAGCTCTCATGGTAAAATTAAGCACTCAAAAGGCACATAGTATTAAGATTAAAGCCTTATATGTATTTATGTTGACTGTGAACTTAATAAGAATTAATGTTTACAACTTTAAATTGATTAAAAATATTTCTAATTATAAAATATAAATATTAACTCGCTGTGAATCAAAAGATTTCATGAATGTTGATTTCTAAATGAGTTACTGAACAAAAAGTATTTACTAGCTTCACACTCTCAGATTGAAATGCTTTAGATTTGCCTATATAATTAGAAAGTAGGTTGAAGATAAAATGACCACTCTTATCTTTATAAAGTCATAATCTTGTGTTAAGATTTGTAGAGGTCACTCTCATGGTAAAATTAAGCACTCAAAAGGCATATAGTATTAAAGTTAAAGCCTTATATGTATTTAGATATACATTTAGTTGATGTCATAGCACACAGTATAGTATAAAATATAGCATCTAGTGTGGCATTATTTTCCTATCTACAAATAAACTGACAATTGTGATGTGATCCTATGCTTTTCAATCAAAATATATTTTATAGAATTAATATTTTAATGACTCAACTTATCTAATGGACTAGTCCAGAATCTATCTTATCTTGATCATCACTACTAACCAATGAATATAAGACTAGATAAGATATAACCAATAGTAAAAACAAGCCAATAGGTGATGATGCTCAAGATAAGATGGAAACTAGTTGAAGATACATTGAGATATAATATGTCTCTCACATTATTTATACAGGCATTGACTTTATTTGATTTTATATTGCCCACATCCATGATCATATCAAATAAACCCTGTCATGTTATTCGATCTCATATCAAAACTTGTTTTTTTTTTGTGATATTTTGACAGTTTCAGTTATTGTCCAGATTACATTTTGACAACAACTTAATTCATAGTTTTAATTCAAGATTAGTTATGTCAGATTTCAATTGCATTTTTGTTTTTTTTTATAGTTTTCATTCAAGGATTTTTACTTTATTTGTACTTTTGAGTTAGCACAGTAGTAACATTCGAGGATGTAACCGTAAATTGGCTTTTATAAGGAAACTTGGTTGGAGGATTCAAGAATTTCCATTCCTAATGTCAATCCACTTTATTTACAGTTAGACTCACAAATTAAACTCTATAGAATAAGGAAAACTAGAGCCTGATTTAGCAGATAAAACTGTAATTGATTGATATAACGATATGTGAGAAGTTTCTGCCACTGCTCTGTATTTTTGTGATAATTTTACATGCTCAGTTATTGTTCAGATTTTGTTCTAAGAATATTTTTAAGCTGTCAATTGCATTTTAAACTATTTTTTACTTCATTTATATTCATAGTTTTGATTCAATGATTTATTCTGACTGTTGAAAGGCCTATAAAAGTGCTGAATTCCGAAGTCCTGATTACAATCACATTCACATGAACCACAAATACAATTACATATTAAGTAAATGTGCATTTTGGGAAAAAATAAAAATTTTACTTTTAATCTCCATATTGATTGTTTCATTATGATAATTCCTGTTATATGTTACATGATAGTACTGCATGTGTATATTTTATGGTTTTTTGATATTTTAGATTATTTTTGTAATTTAGTGATTGTTTTGTCTGCATTTAAAGAACACATTTGAGAATTGTATAATTGGCTTATCATATTTTACATATTTTTGTATGGCAAATCAATATTTTTACTGTTGTTAAAAGTGCACTTTTTAAGATCGAATATTTTGAGGAAATTTATATTTTTAGTATTGTCAGAAATTAATATTCCACATCATATTTTATATTTTTAGTGTCAAAATCGTATTTTTAGTATTGTTAAAACTGCACAATCACGTGTTAAGTAAATGTCGGTTGGGGGGGGGATTTTTAGTTTAAATCTCCATTTTTGACTAAAATAGTTGACCTACTTAAAATAAAGTAGAACAGACAAATTGATTGTTTTATCATGACAATTTCTGTTATATATTACATGATAAGTATTATATGTGTATATTTTACTTTTTTTGATAATATTTTAGACTATTTTTGTAATTTAGTAATTGTTTTGTCTGAATTTAAAGTAACCTTTGGGAATTGCACAATTGGCTTGTCATTTTTTTGTCTGGCAAATTAATATTTTTATTGTTGCTAAAAGTGTACTTTTTAAAATCAAACTTTTTGGTGAAATTTATATTTTTCTTAATGTTTCGAATCATATTTTTTTATATTACACAGTAAGTACCATATGTGTATATTTTAGAGTTTTTTGATAATATTTTAGAGTATATTTATAATTTAGTAATTGCTTTAGTATTAGACCTAAAACCCATATTAGACCTGCAGTACCTTTTCACACATATATTCAGGCTGCTGATAACTTTGTAATTCTTGCAAAAATATCATATACTCATGGTAAATTTCTATGAATTTATTTTAAGTTTGTAGAAGATCCAAATGTACAAGATATTTTGGTCAGGTAAAAAAATTAGAAAGCTGTCAGTGGATTGATATGAATGTGAAAAAGCACTGCAGGTCTAATATGTAAGTATTAAAAAAAACAAGCAGCTTCTAAATGATGGTCCCATAATATCTACACACAGATTATGATATTGACATTTGGATTGTGCATATTTTGGTTTGTCATATCTATAACAAGCTTTAACAAAATTATTATTAATAGTAGATCCTGTAAGCTCATTCTGACTGGAAAAATCTTTAAACAATCAAATTTTTTGATCTGCAGTTTTAATGCTGAGACTATTTTACTTTAATGAAGTGATTTGAATCACTGTGAACTCAGATAGAATTATACAAAAGGCATTTGAATCTAATTTGATATAATCACCAACAGTTTGACTATAGTGTTGTGGTCTTTTATTGACTAAATGAAATGATCATTTAGGGCTTAATTAAAAAACTCCTTAAAGTCACAGTTCAAAGCTAATTTTCTGAGTTTAGTGGCAAAATCTTCCATTTGCTTCCCTTTCCCTTGCATATAAAGATTGAAGTATTATCTGGGCAAAAAAGTTTGATGGTTGAGATAATGCTTTGTCAAAATCAAGCTCAACTGAAAGTGTTGGAGCTGCTAGTGCTTATTAGCTCTCACATGTTAAAGATCTCCAGCCCAACACAAATATTGGTAATTTTAATTCAGTCATTTTAATTTAATTAGCCTGCACATACAATATATTTAGGAATATATATATAATCAAAATTATCCCAAATCCAAACTCAAACAGACTAGCCAAAAAAAAAAAAAAATCTAAAACACTATTAATGATTTCACTGCTACAAGAAAACTTCTCAAGTGTAAAGAACTACAAAACAACAACATATTTAAATTAAACATTGCTGACAATTCCATTTACTTCTCATCCACCCTTAATATTAAAAGAACTTTTAAATAAGTTAATTGCGTCAGAATCATAAATTTTTATTATTAAATAGAATTGTGGGTAATGTCTAATTTAAATATATTGTTGTTTTGTAGTTCTTTACATTTGAAAAATCTGCTTATAGCAGTGAAACTACTGGTTGTGTTTTAGATTTTATTTTTTTGGCTAGTCTGGTTGAGTTTTGGATTTGGGATAATTTTGATTATTTATTGATTAGCTTTATGCTTTTAAGGTTTATATACATATATATCATAATGGCTGGCAGAACCTCCCTAACATAGTCTGCCATACAAGGGCACCACTAGGCTATTGTAACCTAGAATATTTATACAGTAGGTAGATACACACGGGAGAGATTATTCTTTTATCGAACCAAAGTTCTAATCACTAGCTCAGGAGAAGCTGAGCACAAAATATCGCACTGTATATTCAGATTATTTTTTAATTTTAAATATTAATAAATTACTGCCAAAATTTTATTAAACAAAACATTTTATTATTATGCACACACACATTAGAAGAATAATTCTGAAAAATTAAATTAACTAGTGAATGTTTGATTTGAATTATATGCGCAGATGGAAGCATTTAATTGATCTAATACAATTTTTAATATTTTAATCAGCATGAATATGCTACATAGATTATGCAATAATCAACCCAATCCCTTTTAATCTTAAGGTAAAATCTCACATTCAAACAAATGCTAGCTTACTGATATACTGATATAACCAATGCAAAATGAGATTATTAGCATAACACAAACATGCTAACAGGAATTTATATCTGTAGCATGATATCATTTGAGAAATAAAGAATCATGGTGGGAATGAATGAGCTTCTTCCCCATGATGATTAATACACCTCACCAACAAACAGGAATGACCCACTGCCCAATTGGTGATACAAAAAATAAAATTATTGAAATATATATAGAAGAGATGCTCTGCAAAAGGGGATAGCGGTCTTTGCCAGCTTACTGTCCCAGTCAGAGTGTAAGAAAATCATTTAGGTGGGTATTATGCTCTCTATGCTAACACAGTACAAGGGAATAAGCATCCAATGCACCTACTCAAATTACATTGACATAAAACATCCATACATCTATCCACCAGCTCTGATTTAACTGTGAAATAATTAGCCCAAAATTAATACATTTAAACTAACAATCAATGGAATCTACACTGCTATTTATGCTTATTTTAAATTATTAATTTAAAAGAAATTATGAGAATGGAAATGATAATACTAGCAAACATATTAGAAGAAAATATAACAAATAATTTAAGTTTTAGTCAGATAAAAGATTTCTTTTAAAATTAAATAATGTAAAATTACTACTTGAAAAAGCATGTATTATATAATTAAAGTTCATTTAAAGCAAAAGTTGATATTTTCCAATGCTGTAGGTAAAGTCCATCTTTGCAATCCTTAATGCATCACACAATTCAAAGTTCTTTCCATTTTCCTATTGTTCCAGATGGAGACAAGCCTGTTGCTGGACAGTTTCTGGGAACCATCATAATCTGAAGACTGCATCAGCCGGTGGAAACCCAGGAATCGTAAATTATTGCTGAACCCTACATTTTGGTGATCTACAATACACTTATAAATATATTTAAATAATCTACTATCATCAAGAGAAATCCCAATCTGAATCTCAACTTCAAAGTTTTCTTCTTATATCTTTGTGAATTCTTATCAGCAAATTCTAGAATCGATCTTATCTGGCTTGACTTTTTTCTGTGGACCATGTCTTTATTTCCATCATTCATTATTGGTCAGATTTCTTTAGAGCAGGAACTCAAAATTTTATCACTAGTATTTTTTTAATTTATCTCTTATCTGACTTTAGGTCCAAGGGTCTGTTTGCAGTTATGTCAATATAGAAAATCATTTTTATTCTAAGATTAAAAATAACTAATTAACAACTTTTTTCCTTTTTATTCTTTTATATTAAAACAGTCTTGTTTTTTTAGATTTTAAGCTTTAAAAAATTATATAATTAGTTTGCCATCTGTGCATTATATATATTAATTTAAATAAAATTATTAAATTCTCTCTCTCTCTCTCTATATATATATATATACACACTTAAGGGTGATTTTATATTTTTTCCACTTTTATTTGAAAGAAATGTAATGGCATATACTTATTCCATTACAATATATAATAACATTTGCTATACTGTACACCTGATACATTAGCTGAGGTATAGTATTTAGTTCTCATGCAACTATTAATGTAAGGGACTTCAAATGACCTTCTAGATTTACCTAACACTTTCAGGTATACCAATATAGTTTGTTTCATGTGTAGGTATTGTGACATTTTCAGCAGTTTTGTGACAGCTTGCCTTATGTTTGATTAAATATCTAGCAGCTTTAAGTTCTAGGGCAAACTTTCCTCTCTGCTTTAATCATATAGTAAAGAATGTGCATACTGCCATTCAGTTATGACAATAATTTATTGTTGGTTGACTTTACTTCCAACAGGACTGACTTCTTACAGCCAGATTCCTTTCTGTAATGGAAGAAATCAGTTACCAAGCCTTATTATCTATTGGTCTGCTTCTGCTATTGGATATATTTTATCTATTCATATATCTACTAGTTGGTAGTAGTAAATGTTCAATCCTATCAAGATAAGATGAAATAATCTTTTAGTTGAAGATAAGTTGAGATAAAACAAGTATACCATTATAGTTTTAAATAAGTATAAATTGTTTAGAACATGCAAAATTATTTTAACTCAAAGATTGAATCAAAAAGAGTGCCACCAATAAAATAAAACATCAATAGCTTTTATTACCTGGAATTTATAAGAAGTTTGAGTGCTGGAATTTCCAGAATCAGAATTGATTAGAAGATCATATACTCCAGAGTCTGACAATTCACCAAACCTCACAAGGCAGAAGATTTAATGAACTCATTCAAAAGAGTAAAACTTAAATTTTTTTAAATTAATACAATTCAACATTACAAGTGCTACATTATTCAAATACATTCATTTTGTTGATAGTACCAAGGGTACATATTAGAATCTATTTACTAATTTTATTAGGCTACAAATTATTATTTATTCTGGATGATATTAAAATAATGGCACTTAAGTAATATAACACAAATTGAATTGTAATAGTTTGATATAAATAAATACTAAAATATGATAAAAATAAATGGATAAAATTTTTTTTTACATTAAATGTTTTTATTTTCCATATAAATAAAACACAAAAATTGAATTTTTTCAACCACAATTGAGGTTTTTAGATTTAACTTAATATGGAAGTGGGAGTCCAGAAATTAAATCAATCTCTTGGGATCCAGAAATTAATTAAGTCCATTCCTTGTTATGAAAAATAGGGATTAAATTTAATTAATTTCTGTATCCCTCATGCTTTTATTTCAAGTTAAATCTAAAAACCTCAATTGAAGTTGAAGAAACAATTATTTTTTGCTTTTTAGTATATACATGAATAAAAGCATTTAATATACATTTTTTTATCTGTATTTATTTGTAACTTTTTAATATTGGCAAAGTAAATGAAAATGTAAAACTATATGTTACTTTAAATCGACTTGACACTTATACTTGATATACATCTGCCACTAGATATTTCTGCTATAATACATCATATATATATATTGTAACATTTCAGGTTGGCATCAGGAAGAAATGTGGGAAGGTCACATTTGTGCTAACAATGGCTAAAGGTAATTAGTTGAGAAAAATGAATTGTGATATAATTTAATATTTAAAATTGAGTTTTTAGGACAACTAAACTTAAATTGTGATGTAATTTGCTAGTTAAAATTAGGATTTTAACAAAATTAAAATTTTAAATGGGTATATTGATTGGTGGAGTTTTGGACTATATGTTTAGTGGTAGATGTTTGTGTATAGTAGAGGATTTACATGTCATAATAGGCAGATCCATAAATATATTATTAATTAGAATTTTCTTTTCTATATTTTATTTATAAGTTACTGATTATATATTGTCTTAGAATCTTATGTTTTAAAAATGATAAAGATTATTTGTAATAGTAAATAACATTTCTAAAATTAATAATTAGTATTTAATATTTTTTTTATTACTATGTTTATTATATTCAAACATTGTATTGTTAAAATTTTTATAAATAATATTTCTGGCAAGTTTCCAAAGTTGACTGTCATAGAAACACAGAGGGCATGAGTGGAGAAAGACATAAAGTTTAAAACTTGAAAGTAAAAAAAAAAGCTCCGATGAAGAAGATAAAAAAAACTTAAAGGAATCAATAACTCTCTAAGAGTATTATATAAAAAAACATCACAAGGATTCTAAGAATACACCTATGAAGAATTTTTTTTGTTATTATACTACTGGAATGATATAAAATGAGGAAATAAACAACCCCCACCCCAGAGGGATACCAGCCTTCAAATTTCTGCCAAAGCAATGGTCCATTCACTACCTTCAAAATGCCTGGATGATATGTAAGCTAAATTATTATGATTTATTTTAAAATATTACTAAAGCTGAATAATATTAAAATGGCAAAATTGTGTAAAATAAAGCTAGCTCAAATTCTTTCATTAGACGCTAAAATTAAATGCTTGATTTTCAACTTAAAGAATTGGCTATCAATATTCTGCAAATTAAAATGAAAAAGTTTATCTACTTAATTTTATATCAAGAAGATAACTTTCTACTGTATAACTTTGCTATTCACGCATATATAGTGAAATAATTTCAATGCATGCAAATGTCATTTTTTACACCTATACGAAATTCTAGGATAAGAAAGAAAAAGACTATTGTCATTCTTAACAAATTACGCTTTAACAATGGATAGACATTTTTTTTTATGTTATAATTTACCGTTGTTTGTATGTTTCTTTCAACTTTCAATTAACTTAACATGTAATAATGGGATAGTGACAAATATTTTTTTTTTTTATTGATTACAATAGATGGACAACCTATTTTTTTTGTTTTTCTTTTAAACAAAACAAAACAATTTCATTATCATTAGAGTATGATAATTTATTATTTTGTATGATTTAGAAATTATATTATAGGTGATTCTAGATATTCGGATGTGTGCGTGATGCTATAGATTATTATTTTAAAGATGTTGTATTTATTATGCTTTAATTTAGTTGATGAAGTATATTTAAAAAAATAAAGAATTAAAACCTTATCTGTTATAAGTTCGGTATATAGGAAGTATATTGAATGTGAGTTGAAGGTAGAAATAGTCAAGGGACGATTAAATTATTTAGATTAAGTTTGGAGATATTTTTTATCCCTTAAGTATATAGGTATAAGTGTTTGGTTATTATTTTTCCCTGCCTTTATTTATTTTGTATAGTTACTGTTAGATGATTTACACCGATTATAACAGATAAGTGTTATATAAATTTTTATAATATGTAAAGGATGATTGATTTGTGGCATCATCCAAGTTTTATAAATAAGCTAATAAAAGTATGTTTTAAAAATACATCGTGTTTGGGATATTATAAAAGCACACACATTCGCAAGTATATGATTCATATATTAGATATTAATCAATTTTGGTTTACTGTAGAAGAAATATAATTGATTAGAAAGGTGCATAAAGAATTTTTTTTTATTATTATAATTATTTCTTTTGTCTTTTATTTTATTTTTAATAAATATTTTAATGAATTAAAAGTCCAAATGAATTGCTTGACTATATACTTTCGATTCTCCATTTCCACACACACACACATCTGGTTAATATAACATAGTTATAGAAGATATAAGTTTGTCAATATAAGTCAAGTTTTATCTAATTTGTCTGGTGGTAATAAATCTCAGTATTACAATGCTAATAACATATTTTACTTTGCTTGGAAAAGGTGGTGATTTGGATAAAAAGATACCCAATCCTCATCATTGTCTATACTGTAATAAATGTAATAATTGTCAATTTTGCAACAGTTTTAGTATTGAATAGATGCTTCGAACATATTTAAATTAACCTTATAGTATTATTGTTTATAGCCGTTTTTATCATCCTTGTTGGCCTCATATATAAAGACTATATCCTATAATCTCAACTGAGCTAAGTTATAGAATAATTACAATATAAAACCTTTTAAATAAGTTTAAATATAATTTATAATTATAAATTTTATTCTATTTTGCATAGAATTGGCGCCTGGGCAATTATAAATATAATAAAGTAAATAAGTGAAGAAGATGGAGGTTATAGGGAGGGTTAAAGTGGCGACCCAAATGTTTGGGGCTTCAATTAATTAAACCTCACACCCTGTAGACTGCCTATCTTGTTGGCTCAATCATTGGGGTCTATATTAATTAAATACCAGACCTTGTAAAGTGTCTATGTTTTTGGTGGCTTATGTTTTAATATCTCCAGGATTATCTAAACCTAGGTTCATTAATTAATTTTGTTGGTTAAATACCATAAGCTATATGAGTAAAACAGTATTGTTAGTCAAAATATTTATTTGAAAAGAATAAGATAGTTTTTATATATATAAACTAATTATATGTGTAAGCTTGTACTATCTCAGTGTATATATACTATACATTTGTTAATATGTGTTCGTGACAATAAGGAGAAAGAAAATTAAAGTGTTAGAAAGGTAGTAAGAGTAAAATGGAACTAGAGGTAAATGGAGCATTAACTAAGGTTTGAAATAAGCAAATTAGAGTTTGAAATAAGCCAATACCTGAAAGATGTGTACTAGATATATAAATGTCAGATGTATAGTTTAAAAAAAAAAACTTTTTTTTTAGGTGAAATAAATAAATACAGCCATGAGACAGCTTAGTTTTAATTATAAAGCTATATAAATATCACAACTTATAGTAAATGTTAAAGTTGATAGCATTTTTTTATATATATAAATCTTTTGCTTGTCAATTAAATATAGCCTTGATGCCAGATAAGCATAAAATTATTGATAGTGTTAAATTATAAAGAGTTAATATTGTTCATATTTGGAACACTTCTGTTATAGAAAGTCTATAATTTTGAAGGCTAGATAGCATACTTGATTGTTGGAGTTTTGTTGGTTGTATTGCAAGTTTTGGTGATGGATGGAGAGTTTTTGTTATTGTCTTAAGTATATGGTGTGTTCATGTCACTGATGACTGATTGTTCTCATTCACTGCTCCAACCCAAATTATGATATCAGTTGTTAGTTATTATGAAGCAGTTAACAGTAGTCCTGCCATGATTTTGCCTCTAAGACTCCAGGGAGAGCAAGGCATAGTTCTTTCTAATATATATGTAATATTTGTCTCTAAAAAAGATGAGCAAGATAATATTTTATAAATAGCCCCTAAGTCTTGGATGTAGGCAGGGCATTGTGATAGTGTTTGTAGTACAATATTATGGGTTGTGGTAGCTTAGAGTGGTTAAAGTGGGATGATCATCAGAGTGTTCATGGAGCATTGTATATTTTGGGAGCGGTGATGAAATTCTTCTATCCATCTCAAAATTGTGAACTGCTGATAATTATTTTGGCTGTCAGTATCTGTTGGATCTTTAGAAGAATGGATAAATATATAACTTGAATATATAGCTCATTCTTAACAGCCTATTTTCTATATTCTTATGCAAAGATTGGCATTTACCATATTTAAGTAAAAATTGTATATCAGTTGTCATAGTGAATGCATGTCATCATTAATTTGATTTTGGTTATGAATTTTTTTTTTTTGTTATAAATGCTGGTTATAATATTTGAATGCACCCAATACAGCATAAAGATAAATGAATATGTTTAAATTATTTTGGTCTTTTATCAGTTGTTTGAATTAGATTAATGTTATCTAGTTAAAGCTTAATGTCTTCTTGCCTATGTGTGTGTGGAAAGTCGAACATTATATGGGAAAATAAAATTGTGGAAATTTTATGTCATTTAGGTAGTGATGGTGAATTTGGATTGTTGATTTGGTGGAGGTTGGAGCTGGTAAACCTTGTTTTCTTAAATAATATTAATAAATTTTTAAAAAGATTATAAAATGGAAGAATTTAACTTATATGATAGTTTGGGTCGGACTCAAGAGACACCATCTCCAAACATTGTTGCAATGTCCCCTGATCTTGAATCAGGAAATGAAGCTATACATATGTCATATGGAGAGTCTAGTAGGATGAGAGATACTATCCCTCAAACTCTAGATGGTGATATGTCAATGTTATTAAAAAAATATATTAACAGAACTAAAAAAATTAGAGACTGGTCGAGCAGAGGATAGAGAAAAATCAGAAGAGATGTTTGCCAAATTAGAGTCTGGTCGAGCAGAGGATAGAGAAAAATCAGAAGAGATGTTTGCAGAACTAAAGTCTGGACGAGTAGAAGATAGACAAAAGTCAGAAGAGATGTTTGCAGAACTAAAGTCTGGACAAGTAGAAGATAGAAAAAAGTCAGAAGAGATGTTTGTAGAATTGAAGTCAGAACTAAAAGAAATAAAATTGAATCAAGATAAGTCAGAGGAGAGGATGGCAGAAATAAAATTGGAAATGTTAGGAATAAAGTCAGACATGATAGAAATAAGAGCTAATATAGTTAGCCAGATGCAAGCTTTGGAAGAGAAAGTAGAAGGTCAGATGTTAGAGATAAAGGAGGTTAAAGACACTATTAAAGATCAAGCATCTAAATTTGAAACTGTAGAAATAAATGTCTATGCTCAATTGTATCAAATAAAATTAGAAAGTGATAGTGCAGTGGCACAAATTCGAGAGGAGATTAAAGAAAATTTTAGTAAAACCGAAAACATGGTAAAAGATAAGGAATTTGAGTATATTCAACAGAAATTTGAACAATTTCAGGAAGAATTCAGGGTTATTAAACAAGTTGTGGATAGGTGTCAGGATAAAGTGGATGACAATATTTTAAAAACTCAAGGACAGTATAATGTTGGTCAAAATATAAATGATCAGGTTGTTCAAATGGTTAAAAAAATAGATAGTTTGACAATAGAAGAAGCTGTACGAGCCATGGGGCTAAAGTTAGTTGAAATAGATGAAAAATGTCAAAATTTAAGAAAAGAGGTAGATAGTGTAAAGAGTGATATAGGTAAGCAGGGTATCTCAGACCAGGTTGAAGAAAAGCTAAATGAGTTTAATTGTGAGTTATAGAATCACCAGTTAAAATTAGAAAATTTTATGCAAGAAAAATAATTCAGGAGCAGAATGCAAAGATAAAATAAGGATTCCAGAGATTAGGGCAACAGATGTTAGAGATCTGTGGTTTCCCGACGTACCATTGTTCCGAGGAGTTATTAAAAGATTCTAGGCTTAATAAGGCATATTCAAAAAATTTAGGTTTAAAGATGAGAAAAAATGAATTACGGGAAGGATTCACAGGATTCCAGGGCCCTTAAATTTTTGTCTATTAAATCTTTTAAGGGAGATCACATGGAAAATCCACATGAGTTTTTGCAGAATTTAGAAGAGTTGTTTGCGTTGTGTCCCTTAACAGAAGAGAAAAAGATTGCTATTGCTAGCAATCATCTATACTCATCATCCAAGAACTGGTGGCAGTCATTATTTGAGAGGCCACATAATTATGAGGATTTTAGGTACCTATTATTCAAATAGTTTTTTGGGGGAAGATAAGCAAGACAACTTGAGATATCAAGTATCGCAGGAAAGATATAATCATATGAAAGGTAGTTATACTCAATTTTTTAGAAAGCAAGTTGTCAAATTGAGAACTCTTACTGCATACCCTTTGTCCGAACAACAAATAGTTAGGGTATTGCGCCATAATATGCTGAGACACATAGAGCAAGTCTTGATAGCATCGGACCGACAAACGATTGAAGAAGTAATTAAGGTTTTAGACTCATAGAGATTAGTGATCGGGGAGGAGATGCTAGGGCCAAGATTAATAAAGAACATAGCCCAAATATGAATAACATTAGTATCCTAGATAGGTGCCAAGATTAATAAAGAACATAGCCCAAATATGAATAACATTAGTATCCTAGATAGGTCACAGTGGAATTAAGGCAGAGATATGCGAAGTAGGAGTAGATATAGAGGTAGGCCTCCAATTCAGGGTAGGCCATATTATAATCCTTACCCACGTACGGGGAGGAAAGACGATGGTAATATGCCATCCACAAGTGGGATAAGAATCCTTAAAAGGAATGAAACCACTATCAAGAAACCTGGAGCATTAAACCAATAGGGACCTGAACAGTATGTTCCTCACTTTGGGGCCCTATTCATAGAGATTTGGGGAACACCATAGGATGGTTAATTAACAATCTTGACTTTGATGTGGAGCACTGGGAATATGAAGGTTTGCTTGAACCTCCCATTTCATATAGTCATCCAATAATTCGGATTACCATTTTGGGGTTAGTTGTGGATGCTTTGGTCGATTCTGGTAGCCAAGCTTCTGTAATTTCAGAGGAAATGTATGTGAAAATTATGCAAGTTGACCATTCAATTCCCACCTTACCACTTAAATCTCTTCAGGGTGGGAGGAAGGTAAAGTTGACAAATAAACAGATTTTCATTACTGTTAAGATTAATAACTTAGAGCTTACGCATGTATTCTTGATCATGCCCGGACTGGTTCATGAGGTCATAATCGGCTCAGACTTCATGACCCATGACCCTTAATCATTGTTCAATTAATCATGGCAACCACACTTTTATGTCCCGAGAGGAGATTTGCCCTCTCATAGGAGATTTCATTAGTCAGGGTAGTCAATTAATAGCTATACTGGAGATGTCAGTTGATATAAATATAAAGATGAAATTAGACAGTTCTGGTATCATAGGATCAGAATACTATGAACCCTTCTTTCAATTGTTGCTTCAATATAAATTTATCTTTTCTAAAGTGCCCAGTATTATCAAGGGATATATCCATAGGATCAAGCTCAAGGACAATGAACCTTTCCAACAATGCACCTATCCTATCCCGCACCAATACCAGATAGAGGTCCAACGACAGATCCAAAAAATGCTCGATTGGGAAATTATTATGATTGGCCCTTAACCATATAAATCCTCTCATTGTGGTGAAAAAGAAAGATGGTTCTCTTCAAGTATGCTTGGATGCACATACCCTTAATAAACATACTATACCTGAACGTGTTATTCCAATGCCAGTACAAGAATTGTTGCTTGGTTTTCGGGGAAGGAGAGTCTTTTCAACATTTAATCTAACTGCAAGCTATTGGCAGATTTCATTACATCTCGAGGATCAGCAATATACTGCTTTTCGTCATCAAGGCCATTCGTATATGTTTCAGAGGATGCCATTTGGCCTGATTAGATGTTTGAATGAAATCTTTTCTCAGAAGCTCAAAGAATTAATAGTCATCTATGTTGATGACATTGTTATCGCATCGGATGATCTAACCCAACATTTGGAACACTTGAATTTATTTTTTTTCAGAATGCTCACTTCATAACATTAAGGTCAATCTTGAGAAATGCACCCTAGTGGCTGGAAAAAATCCTTTCTTGGCCATGTAATTAGTAATCAGGGAATAAAACCTCATCCCGATAAAATATCTGCAATTCAACAATTTCCTACACCCAAATCTAAGAAGCACTTGAGGTTGTTTTTGGGACTGTGTAATTATTACCATCGTTTTTACAAGAATTTCTCATATGATACCCTCTATTTATCTGTATTATTAAAGAAATCTGAGCCCTGGGTTTGGACTAAAGACCATGATGGAGAACTTCAAGTTATTAAGGATAATTTTTTGAAGACAGTTATACTAGCATATCCAGACTTTCAGAAGGAATTTCACCTTCAAACTGACAGTAGTGGGTTTGGACTAGGAGTCATACTATACCAACTAGATAATGATGGAAAACCACAGGTTCTTTATTTTTTGAGCCGACACTTGAAGGGACCAGAACTAAACTACACTACGACTGAACGGGAGGCTCTGGCCATTGTCTGGGGGTTCCAAAAACTGAGGCAGATCTTGTATAAGCTCCAACGAATCAGTCTGTCATTATGTACTATCAGACCATAAAAGCCTAGAGTTCTTAAATAGAAGCTATTTACATAATAACAGACTGATTCGTTGGAGCTTATACCTTCAGCAGTTTTCTTATCGGATCATTTATTATTCTGGTCGTAATAACACTGTTGCTGACATCTTAAGTCACCATCCCATTACTATAACATATCAGAATGCATGTACTGAAAATATTATTATTTGTAATTTGACTGCCTTACTGGCGGGCGAAATAACTAAGAGTTATAAGGACTTACCAACATTACAAGTACAGGACAATGAATTAAAGAGAATAATTGGTGTGTTTGTAAACTCTGCCAGTACGAATGGAAAGAAAAGATATGTTGAAAGGGTTAAGGCTAAATACAAAATGAATGATGGGATTTTACTGAGAAAATTAGATGGGACAGGGTAATTCATGGAAGGTGATGATTCCAGCATGCTTAGTGGACAAATTAATATTATGTTCATTGTCATTATGGTCATTTTGGGGTACAAAAAATACAGCCAATTATCAAAGAACATTTTTACTTTCAGAACATGACGGAACGTATCATGACTAGATTGAAGGATTGTGAGATCTGCTTAAAGACTAAATACCAAAACAAAACCTACGTGGGAACACTACACCCCATTTTGCCCAATCAACCGAATGAGTTACTAGCCCTGGACTTTTATGGACCCGTTCCTCCTTCTAACTGCCAAAAGTTTATTCTTGTAACTTACGATGTGTTCTTAAAATTTGTTTCAGCTTTTACAGTCCCAAAGGCTGATGCTAAGAATGTCGTGAAACACCTGGAGATGTCACAATTTATTGTAGTAGGTAAGCCTACATGTATTCTCACTGATCATGCCACCACTTTTATTTCAGACTATTGGAAAAAATGGTGTCAAAAAAAGAATATTCAGCACATCATGTGTTCCATACACAACCCACAGTCCAATCCTAGTGAAAGGATCATGCGAGAACTCAGTCGATTATTCTGGGTATATGTAGGTGGAGACCACAGGCAATGGGTGCATCAATTGCCACAGATTATACATTATATTAATGTTACAATTAATGAATCCACAAAAATGTCACCAATTCATTTACATTTTGGTAAAATGGAAGCCTTATTAATTAAAACCCCTTTGCCCCCTGTTCAAGACAACATTGATGTATCACATGATTTGACACTAGCCCGAGTCAATCTTAAAAAGATGGGTGATAAGCGTATTTGCCATCATAGGGCTAGCTCGCATTGTTTCAAAATTCATGACAGTGTAATGATCAGAACTCCCCATGTTAATAATCTTAAGAAGCACACTTTTAGGAAATTTCTTAATCTCTATGAAGGTCCCTATGAGATAATGAAACAGGTGGGAGAAAATGCATTTTTACTTTCTATACCTGAAGGAATATGAGGAACCTATAATGCTCGCAGTTTGGTTCCATGTCCTGCAAGACATGATTAATAAAAGTCATACATATTATTCAATATAGAATTTAGTTAATTTTTTTTTCTTTCTTATTTATTTAATGTTGCTAAAATACCATAGGAACAAGTGTTTGTAAAAACATTAAATTTTTTTTTAATTGTTTTATGTTTATTCGACAAACATAATTTTCTAATTGAGGAATGATCTTAATGTAAAATTTGATGTGCTATTAATATAGATTGTTGTTTATCCAATTCATTTTTCTTTCATAAGGGGGAAGGATATTGTAACCTTCCAGGTTGGCACCAGAAAGAAATGTGGGAAGGTCATAATTGTGCTAACAATGGCTAAAGGCAATTAGTTGAGAAAAATGAATTGTGATATAATTTAATATTTAAAATTGAGTTTTTAGGAAAACTAAACTTAAATTGTGATGTAATTTGCTAGTTAAAATAAGGCTTTTAACAAAATTAAAATTTTAAATGGGGTATATTGATTGATGGACTTTTGGACTATATGTTTAGTGGTAGATGTTTGTGTAAAGTAGAGGATTTACATGTCATAATAGGCAGATGCATAAATATATAATTAATTAGAATTTTCTTTTCTATATTTTATTTATAAGTTACTGATTATATATTGTCTTAGAATCTTATGTTTTAAAAATGATAAAGATTATTTGTAATAGTAAATAACATTTCTAAAATTAATAATTAGTATTTAATATTTTCTTTATTACTATGTTTATTATATTCAAACATTGTATTGTTAAAATTTTTATAAATAATATTTCTGGCAAGATTCCAAAGTTAATTGTCATAGAAACACAGAGGGCGTGAGTGGAGAAAGACATAGAGTTTAAAACTTGAAAGTAAAAATAAAAAAAGCTCCGAGGAAGAAGATAAAAAAAACTCAAAGGAATCAGTAACTCTCTAAGAGTATTATA
>JAQFVV010014911.1:0-24124 GCA_028023455.1 Epiperipatus broadwayi | reverse complement strand
AAAAGGAAAAAAAATTTCAATCAAGAAGTTATTTTGGACAAAGTCATTAGTCATAACAATTTATTAATTGCTTGTTTCGTAAGTTATGATATGAAGAAAAATAATCTATGTGAACATCTGTTATTATTTTAGTTAAATATTTTAATATTTCTAGAAAAAAAGAAAATCAGTATTTCCAAAATGTAGTACAAAAGTAATTTTTATCAAAATTATATAGCAAATGGTAAATCCAAGCATACCATCAATTTTGACATCTAACTGCATATCTTTATGAACATTCATAATCAAATGGACAACACTGCACTATAGAAAATGGCTGGCCAATGGGACTTCCAATAAGTGGAATAATATTCAGCATTGTTCTGAATAGTATTGAGATCAATGTACTCTCGTAAATACTTGGAGCACACACTTGAGGTAATATGTATGTGATATGTCAATGATGTTTTTATCTCTGCTTCAGAACTCCAAATCAACAATATCAAATGTGATCTCACAGCAAAATCTACTTTAACCTGGACCATAGAACATGAAGACCCCTTCAAAGGAATCCAGTTTCTCAACTTATATATCCAAAGGGATAGTGCCCAATTAAATTTAAAAAATATTAATCAAACTTATTGAAATCAGGAGTATTAAACATCCTGAATCTATAACTCTCAATGTTCACAAAAACATTTCTACATCAAAATCTAAACTTGTGCAAGTTAGAATCAGACCATAAGTCTAACATTGAAAAATACATTAATGAGATGCTTTGCTGGATATAAATATAAGACACATCAGTATTCTCAATAAATCCTACAAGAAGATTAGAGCAAATTCTATACTATCTGCCATCAACTCTGGATATTGCTTTCCTATATCCTAAAGTCTTCTAAAGTATAAATAAAATGTGCTCTGATTCATATAGGTAAAGTTTCAAATCTCACCCACTGTAAACCAATTTTTTAATAATTCTAAAAATAAATTCACCACCAAACTTCCCATACTGTTTACAAGATTTCTTGCAGTCAAAATAGCTGCAGTGCTGTTTATTTTGGAGTATCTCATTCCAGTCTCACAACAAGATTGTCTCAACACCAGTACCTCTACAGAAGGGCTAAAATCAATCCAGACCATAAATCTATATTTCTAGAACATGAAAACAATCTACATGAAAACAATCTCAATCACACATTCAAGCTTACACCAGCCAGTGTTGTATGTATAGAAAGGAATGATTCTAAACACAAGATAAAGGAGGCTTGACATGTTGCTAACAATGTTAATTCAGTAAATAAAAAAGAATCATGTTTCTCGCTCTCTAAAAAGTGGGCCATGTAACTCATTTGTATATATTTGCATAAAATTTACATTATATTTTTTATCCACAACTCTCTCATCCACTTGTCATTGCTATGAGTATAATATCAGGATTAAAGAATCGAATGCTGCTCAGCATAATATAATAAAACTTTTATATTAAGCTTTTTTTTACTCCGTTTTTAGCACTGATGTTAATTACAATTGTATATATCTACCAAATACTGATTTTATCCATCATTCATTCAGTTGATTTTGAAATTAAACAATTTCTCCTATAAAACCCACAATATCTGATATAACTGGAAACAATTGACAATACTGAAGTTATTTGGTAGATTTTATGGTTTTTCTTTTACCTAGAGGCTTTCTAGGTGATATCTATAGCACTTTATAGGTACTATGTTTGCTATACATCTAACTCTTCTTATTATAATTCATTGTCTAATAAAATTCAAAGAGATCTTGTTTACCAGTTCCCAAGGCATTATCACATTAACTGATTTTAGGGGCAACCTATTGAAATAGAAAACATTATATCATGCCTAATAGTGCCTAATAGTTGTAACTTTAGGATTAAATTAGAACCTTAAACAATATTATATAGTTTATTGGATGACATTACATTTTTATCTATTATGGACTTTTCATAATCCATTGTCCATTTTGGAGATTTTAAATGATTACTGGTCTAGCCATCTAACTAATATATTTCCTGTAGATGAGTATAAGATATGTCACAGATTTAATCAAATTTAATAAGCTTGATCATGTATGATATTGATTTAATAAATTTTCATGGTCGTAGATACTAATTGATGAGTTCACAATGTATAAGAACAAGATTTGAATGCCACCCATTTAATAATCTTACAGAAAATAAGGTTATTTGTAAAAGGAAGTCTTCATTTAATCTATATACTTTACAATTTCTTATTTAAAATTATATAATTAGAAGTATATATATATATATATTGTAACAATATTTATAAATTAATATAATATGTATTTGTAATTATTAAATTAATATAAAAGATATGTATTTGTAACTATAATTTGTAACTATTTTAATATGTCACATTTGTAACCATAATAAATATTTAGATAGGGGAAATTATTAATTATTAGATATATGCCTATCCAATCTGTACCATTTGTAACTATATTAATTCATCATAGCATAGATAAAGAAATTATAGAATCACTGTGCCACTTGAAAATATCAGCATTAAAGATTCTTGGTATTTATTTATATATTGGGGCAGTCATTTGAACAATAAAACATACTGGCCATTGTCATCTAATAAAAATAATATTAAATATAGCAACTGAATAAAAGTACCCACTGTGAGATTCCTGGAGTGCCTTATGCTTATCTCCAATACTAGGTTCTTCTAACAAAGAATCCTTCCTATTCTTCTTTCCAAATATATAAGACCATTCATGGTCATATGCACACACGGGTGCTATTCATGACAACTTATAAAAAAATATATTTTATAAAACTAATATTATGAAGTTGGAAAGGGATGATATCACTCTTTATTCAGTTTAGCTAAGTACATGTGTTTTCCCATGAGCGCCACTAGATTGTTTTCAATCTAGATAAGTATCTATTTATAGTGTACTTGAGTTCAAACTCATTCAGTACATATTTATTACACATGACTTGGATGACTATTGAACAAAAATGACATTCTTACATTTTATCTATATTGATAAAATTACAAGATCCCAATATTACCAAAGTTTATACTATAGATCAAAGATTCTTATAGACATTGCTAGCTCATTAGCGTATATTGATGAACAGACATGTATAATCCTATTAATGGCTTCCAAACAAGCATGTGAAGACCATTATTGATATTGATGGCCATTTAACTAGATTATTTATCACAATAAAGGTAATAATGATGATGATGATAATAATATCATAATAATGATAATAATAGTGATATCATAATAATGATTATAATAGTGATGATGATACCAGCCATGGCTTATCAATAAACTCACAACAATAAATTCATCTTTATAAACTTATAGGCATCTATTAAAATTATCCTATTTCATACTGGGATTTAATAATACTAATGGTGATGATTGATCATCATGAATCTCTTTGCATAATATTCAATTTTCTATAAACCCCTATTTACTAAAATATATTCATTACGCTAAACATTAAATTTAATGATTATAATTTATTAATGATGATTGATGGCGATCATAACTTTTATATAGTATTATTTGAAACATTTTTAACTAATAACATGATATCCATCTTTGATGAGGATGATCTAAATTCATGGACACAACACAATTTTAGCTTTCTATGTTGAACTATAATTATCAAAATTTGGTTATTCTCAAGCATAATCCTTAAATACTTAAATATCAACATTCTAGTTTACCTATTATTTTGCGGACGCTTAATATTTGCAAGTGATTGCTCAATATATACGAATGGTAATACTTAATAACTGCGAGCAATGATGATGAATTAAAATGATAGAATTAAGACAAAAAAAAAAAAAAAAACACAATATTCTTAATAATAACTCGGAAACCAATTAAGATATATAATTATATTTTATTAACACTACTACTCTTTCTTTCCTTCTTTAAAGTCAAATCGACAATTAAATAAATGGCTTATTAATATAAAAATTTATATAAGTATAAGCAAATAAACTTAATATATAGGTTTGTCATTTTTCTTGATATCTCAAAATAAGCTGACTTAAATCAATATTAGAAAAAAAAATACATATTCTATAAATGCTTATTTAAGACTTTTCTTACTCATCATATCATAAAATAAATTTCAGGTGAAACTTGTATATGTTATTTCATTTCCATTCAAATGTAATGCCCTACTTTTCAATTTACCATTTTAAACTAATCATATATAACCTATTCTTTGATGTGTTTGGATAAGCAGTTACACATTCACGCATTCGGTAATGTTAACATATATGTTTAAAATGTATACCCATAAATTACATATATAAAAATATCTTTTTCTTTTGCAACCTTATAGCGAAAGAAAATAAAATACATATATTAATTTTTAATATGCAACAAGATAAAATAAAAATAAAAAACATTATAAATGCATATATCTATAGGTTGCTCATTATCATTAACAACTGAAGAACAATTAAAAAAAAAACATTTCAACATTACAATATATAATAAAAAAAAAAAAAAAAATAATGAAAAATTTAAGTTTAAAGATTTAAACTATGTTTGTGCTATGTTGTGAGATATTGCAAATAACTATAGATAAACAAGTCTTTAATGTTTCTGTATCAAAAAAGAAAATTGCTTTGACCAGTAAATTAAGGTTTACTTTTAATAAGTAAAAGAATAAAATCGGTTAAAGAAAGTTCATATTTACCCGTCTACTTTTTACTTCTTATTAATGTCCTGAGTTTGAATTTTCAGACTGCTTTTCTTTGCTCACCAACAACAACAACAACAAAAAAAGAAAGTTATTGCAGATACTTTTAAGATAATGCTGAATCAATTGACTTTGCTTGTTTCTTCAATTCCATTATTATTCACTGTTGATTGGCTTCCTTCTACCATTTAAAAAAAAGTTATTATAAGTACTTTGAATAAGTAGGTACCGGTGGATTTGCTTGTCTCTCTCCTTTAAAAAAAATAATTGCTGTTGACACTTTAGATGATTGAGGTAAATCAACAAAAATTTGATTTATGGCTTCAAACTTGGTTCTACATGGCTGTTATAAATTTTCTTTTCCTCCTATTTCCTCTTCTCCATTCATTCGAAGGTAATGAGCTTTTAATAAGCCAGGAACTAGAAACAAAGCATTCCATATAGCTTGTGTGGTTGGCTTCAAAATCTATCATTTTGTTGGTTATTACTGGATACATGACTTCATAGACAGATCAGCGATTTTGACTCATTCTGTATTAACCAGGAAGCAGAAAAAAATGGTTTAGCAATGCAGAGGCATAGTATTATGCATAACCAAATATGTTAATATCATTTTTATATAATTATTACTAACTTCTAATAAATTCAATCTTGTTCCATTTCTCTCCTCTTCTTTAATATTGCTGGAAATTGCTTTATATAAACGCACATTTCATTTGCTCTTTTTTTTTCAACTTTCAAAGAGTGAGAAAAAAAAATTAAAGCGTTCACTCTCTTTTAAAAAAAAAATCAGAGCTTACATTTCTGCTTAAGAATAATAACAAGGAAGGACCGACTGAGTTGAGTCTCAAAATAATAATAATAATTTGAGTGACTCTCTCTCTAAAAAAATTAATGACTAACTGATCATCTCTCTAAAAAAATTTAAGACTAACTGATTAAAAAAAATTGTTTCAATCATTTATATCGCGAATTTCAACCAAAGAAAAAAAAACATCTGGAAATCTTTATCTTAAAAAAAAATCAAAGCTTCACAAGTTTGACGTCGGTCACAATCAATAAAGACTTAAAATTGATCGCTATCGTTATCTACATCAAAGCACCTCTTTTGTAAAAATAATCTTAAGATACAGATAACAACAAACCTGGAATCTATAGCCATCAGGAATAAGTGTAAAAGCATCTTTGTGTTTGTACAGATCTATTCATTGTTTCACACGTGTACATTTTTTTATCTCCTAATCTAACAATCTTAATTGCCTTATTTTACACTTTTCTGATTTACTCTATTTTAACAAAATGAAAGTTAAATAAATTTAACACATATTATTTAATAAAAAAAAATTATATAATAAATCACAAAAAGAACTGCTTATTCATAATAATAAATCTATACATATAAATCTCTGTATGTATAAAAGAATAAAAAAATTTTTTTTTTAAATAATTGAATACTATATATATATATCTACATTTGCCTCACCCCCAAACAAAAAAAAAATTTTGAATATAAAAAAAATTGCTTAGGTCATGAGTGCCATTGGTTTTAGGCTACGTACATTATATGTGCCTTTTACTCCTTCTGACGATTCTAGTACAAATGCATTTTCCCCTTTTCTTTCCTTGAGCATGAATGGCCCTTCATATATATTATAGAACTTTTTGAATGTATGCTTCTGCGGGTCGCTATTTTGCATTTGTTGATGGGAATCATTCCCAGGCCTACCTATGTTTGGTTTACTAGGTTTCATGGGATAGTGTCGGCCTAATTGGTTGTTTATAATCCTAATGGTGGAGATCTTATAACTATATCTCTCCTCCATCCTAGAATAACCTTTCATTTTCCTTTCTGCAACTCCCAGGGCATCCAATAGGTCTGCCACTCTCATTGGGGAGTACACATCATCCACTATCATATATATATTCCCAGGCATTCCTATGTTTGGTTTGCCAGGTTTTGTGGGAAATTGTCTGCCTAACTGGTTTGTTCCCATTCTCATATTGGAGACTTTATAGCCATAGCTCTCCTCCTCTCTATGATAACTTTCAGCTATCCTTTTGGTAGCTCCCAATGTCTCAAACTTGTCTGCTACATTTACTGGGGCATATACATCAGCAGCTATCTTTAATTCTAAGAAACTAGCTTTACTGACTACATCTTTCCTGAGGTCAATTTGTTCCTGTACAGTGGCTACCTTTATTTCTAGGTTATGTATCTCACTGTATATATCCTCTTTGGGATTACATTGTTCTTGAACAGCAGCTACCTCATCATTTTCATATGGCTTGACTACAGTCACATAACTCTCTGGCACTATTTCTTGTTCTGGACTGGTCATCTTATTATCAGTTTCTTTACCTAAATCAGTTACTTGATCATTCATTTCTGGTGATGGTTGATCCATCTTATTGTCAAGTCCCTGAGACAGTCCTTTGATAGACTCATGCATTGTTTGGAAGTGCTGATCCAACATCTGGTTTATCTCTCGCCTCATTTCCTTTATCATTTGTGATTGCTGATCTAAACATGCCATTACCATGGGAAACCACTCTGGGTAACCTTCCTTCATGCCTTCCATTACAAATTCTTAATCCCCTTTCATATTACTTTATTTTTCTACGTATTTATAAACTTATAATTACTGATTTCTTTTCTGCTTTATTCTGTTTGATTTATTATATTATGATTTATTCTGTTCTGATTTATTGTTCTGCTCCCTGATTTCCTATACATCCAGAGTCAAACACCTTTATCTATCCTCATATACCTTAAAATTTTCAACCACTCTTTCTCAGCCATAATTCTCCCCATCAATCTATCTATATCTTTAGTGCCTTTAATTAACTTAACCTCCATCATCACTCTTTTTCCTTTACCTATATATGATTGATAAAGTATGAGGTCATAGTACTATTTAAAACATTTATTTAAGAAAAAGCTATCTCTGTATTAGTGTGTCCTTTTTATGCCATCATTTATCTAGTTTTTCATGCTTTTATAAAACTTAACTCTCTCTATGCCCTTTTTAATACACTAAGCAAAAAAAGAAAAATTACTTATATAACATATGTGCTAGATTTATAACAGAGTTCATGTCTCAAGTCATTTATATACTCATCTATCCTTCTAGAGATCTGACAGATATTGACAGCCAAAAGAATGATTAGCAATTCACAATCATGAGATAGACAAAAGAATTCAATCACTGCACTTAAAGCACACAATGCTCCATGAACACTCAGATGATCACCCCAATTCAATCACTCTAAGCTACTACAACCCATAATAGTTTATTGCAAACATTGTTGCATTGCCCTGCTTACTTCCAAGTCTTAGGGGCTTTAATTCGTCAAATACTGCCTTGCTTATTTTTAAAGTCTTAGAGGCAACAATTATATATCAGTAAAACAAAATACTGCCTTGCTCTCTCTGGAGTCTTAGAGGCAAAATATTATGTATCAGAAAAATTATGCCTTGCTCTCTCTGGAGTCTTAGAGGCGAAATCATGGCAGGCCTACTGTTAACTGCTTCATGATAAAACAACTGATATTATAATCTGGGTTGGAGCAGTGAATGAGATAAATCAATCACCAGTGGCATGAATACATCACATTCTCAAGGCAATGACAAAAATTCTCCATCCATCATCACAACCGTAACACAACCAACCAAACTCCAACAATCAAATATCCAATCCAACCTCCAAAATCATAAATTTTCTATAACACAAACTTTTCAAATATGAACAAAATTATTATTCCACACTTCAAGGCTATTAATATTTCTATGCTTATTTAATTGATAAGCAAAATATATAAAAAAAAACAGTGTTATTAACTTTAACACATTATAAGTTGTGATATCATTATATTTTAAAAATTGAAACTAAGCTCTATAATGACTGTATTCATTTATCATCATCAAAAATGCAATAACAGTAATCATCATCATCTAAACATCAGGCCAAAATATTTGTATACACTAATAATAAAAAAAATTGCACAGAAAAAAAAATATTCTTTTTTTTTTTTTTTAAACTATACATCTGTCATCATTATATACTACCCATCTCTCATGTATGTGGGGTATTTCAAGCCATTATTTGGCTTATTTCGAGCCCTAGTTGGTGCGCCATTTGTAACAATATTTATAAATTAATATAAATATGTATTTGTAATTATTAAATTAATATAAAAGATATGTATTTGTAACTATAATTTGTAACTATTTTAATATGTCACATTTGTAACCATAATAAATATTTAGATAGGGGAAATTATTAATTATTAGATATATGCCTATCCAATCTGTACCATTTGTAACTATATTAATTCATCATAGCATAGATAAAGAAATTATAGAATCACTGTGCCACTTGAAAATATCAGCATTAAAGATTCTTGGTATTTATTTATATATTGGGGCAGTCATTTGAACAATAAAACATACTGGCCATTGTCATCTAATAAAAATAATATTAAATATAGCAACTGAATAAAAGTACCCACTGTGAGATTCCTGGAGTGCCTTATGCTTATCTCCAATACTAGGTTCTTCTAACAAAGAATCCTTCCTATTCTTCTTTCCAAATATATAAGACCATTCATGGTCATATGCACACACGGGTGCTATTCATGACAACTTATAAAAAAATATATTTTATAAAACTAATATTATGAAGTTGGAAAGGGATGATATCACTCTTTATTCAGTTTAGCTAAGTACATGTGTTTTCCCATGAGCGCCACTAGATTGTTTTCAATCTAGATAAGTATCTATTTATAGTGTACTTGAGTTCAAACTCATTCAGTACATATTTATTACACATGACTTGGATGACTATTGAACAAAAATGACATTCTTACATTTTATCTATATTGATAAAATTACAAGATCCCAATATTACCAAAGTTTATACTATAGATCAAAGATTCTTATAGACATTGCTAGCTCATTAGCGTATATTGATGAACAGACATGTATAATCCTATTAATGGCTTCCAAACAAGCATGTGAAGACCATTATTGATATTGATGGCCATTTAACTAGATTATTTATCACAATAAAGGTAATAATGATGATGATGATAATAATATCATAATAATGATAATAATAGTGATATCATAATAATGATTATAATAGTGATGATGATACCAGCCATGGCTTATCAATAAACTCACAACAATAAATTCATCTTTATAAACTTATAGGCATCTATTAAAATTATCCTATTTCATACTGGGATTTAATAATACTAATGGTGATGATTGATCATCATGAATCTCTTTGCATAATATTCAATTTTCTATAAACCCCTATTTACTAAAATATATTCATTACGCTAAACATTAAATTTAATGATTATAATTTATTAATGATGATTGATGGCGATCATAACTTTTATATAGTATTATTTGAAACATTTTTAACTAATAACATGATATCCATCTTTGATGAGGATGATCTAAATTCATGGACACAACACAATTTTAGCTTTCTATGTTGAACTATAATTATCAAAATTTGGTTATTCTCAAGCATAATCCTTAAATACTTAAATATCAACATTCTAGTTTACCTATTATTTTGCGGACGCTTAATATTTGCAAGTGATTGCTCAATATATACGAATGGTAATACTTAATAACTGCGAGCAATGATGATGAATTAAAATGATAGAATTAAGACAAAAAAAAAAAAAAAACACAATATTCTTAATAATAACTCGGAAACCAATTAAGATATATAATTATATTTTATTAACACTACTACTCTTTCTTTCCTTCTTTAAAGTCAAATCGACAATTAAATAAATGGCTTATTAATATAAAAATTTATATAAGTATAAGCAAATAAACTTAATATATAGGTTTGTCATTTTTCTTGATATCTCAAAATAAGCTGACTTAAATCAATATTAGAAAAAAAAATACATATTCTATAAATGCTTATTTAAGACTTTTCTTACTCATCATATCATAAAATAAATTTCAGGTGAAACTTGTATATGTTATTTCATTTCCATTCAAATGTAATGCCCTACTTTTCAATTTACCATTTTAAACTAATCATATATAACCTATTCTTTGATGTGTTTGGATAAGCAGTTACACATTCACGCATTCGGTAATGTTAACATATATGTTTAAAATGTATACCCATAAATTACATATATAAAAATATCTTTTTCTTTTGCAACCTTATAGCGAAAGAAAATAAAATACATATATTAATTTTTAATATGCAACAAGATAAAATAAAAATAAAAAACATTATAAATGCATATATCTATAGGTTGCTCATTATCATTAACAACTGAAGAACAATTAAAAAAAAAACATTTCAACATTACAATATATAATAAAAAAAATAAAAAAAAAATAATGAAAAATTTAAGTTTAAAGATTTAAACTATGTTTGTGCTATGTTGTGAGATATTGCAAATAACTATAGATAAACAAGTCTTTAATGTTTCTGTATCAAAAAAGAAAATTGCTTTGACCAGTAAATTAAGGTTTACTTTTAATAAGTAAAAGAATAAAATCGGTTAAAGAAAGTTCATATTTACCCGTCTACTTTTTACTTCTTATTAATGTCCTGAGTTTGAATTTTCAGACTGCTTTTCTTTGCTCACCAACAACAACAACAACAAAAAAGAAAGTTATTGCAGATACTTTTAAGATAATGCTGAATCAATTGACTTTGCTTGTTTCTTCAATTCCATTATTATTCACTGTTGATTGGCTTCCTTCTACCATTTAAAAAAAAGTTATTATAAGTACTTTGAATAAGTAGGTACCGGTGGATTTGCTTGTCTCTCTCCTTTAAAAAAAATAATTGCTGTTGACACTTTAGATGATTGAGGTAAATCAACAAAAATTTGATTTATGGCTTCAAACTTGGTTCTACATGGCTGTTATAAATTTTCTTTTCCTCCTATTTCCTCTTCTCCATTCATTCGAAGGTAATGAGCTTTTAATAAGCCAGGAACTAGAAACAAAGCATTCCATATAGCTTGTGTGGTTGGCTTCAAAATCTATCATTTTGTTGGTTATTACTGGATACATGACTTCATAGACAGATCAGCGATTTTGACTCATTCTGTATTAACCAGGAAGCAGAAAAAAATGGTTTAGCAATGCAGAGGCATAGTATTATGCATAACCAAATATGTTAATATCATTTTTATATAATTATTACTAACTTCTAATAAATTCAATCTTGTTCCATTTCTCTCCTCTTCTTTAATATTGCTGGAAATTGCTTTATATAAACGCACATTTCATTTGCTCTTTTTTTTTCAACTTTCAAAGAGTGAGAAAAAAAAAATTAAAGCGTTCACTCTCTTTTAAAAAAAAAAATCAGAGCTTACATTTCTGCTTAAGAATAATAACAAGGAAGGACCGACTGAGTTGAGTCTCAAAATAATAATAATAATTTGAGTGACTCTCTCTCTAAAAAAAATTAATGACTAACTCATCATCTCTCTAAAAAAATTTAAGACTAACTGATTAAAAAAATTGTTTCAATCATTTATATCGCGAATTTCAACCAAAGAAAAAAAAAACATCTGGAAATCTTTATCTTAAAAAAAAAATCAAAGCTTCACAAGTTTGACGTCGGTCACAATCAATAAAGACTTAAAATTGATCGCTATCGTTATCTACATCAAAGCACCTCTTTTGTAAAAATAATCTTAAGATACAGATAACAACAAACCTGGAATCTATAGCCATCAGGAATAAGTGTAAAAGCATCTTTGTGTTTGTACAGATGTATTCATTGTTTCACACGTGTACATTTTTTTATCTCCTAATCTAACAATCTTAATTGCCTTATTTTACACTTTTCTGATTTACTCTATTTTAACAAAATGAAAGTTAAATAAATTTAACACATATTATTTAATAAAAAAAATATTATATAATAAATCACAAAAAGAACTGCTTATTCATAATAATAAATCTATACATATAAATCTCTGTATGTATAAAAGAAAAAAAAAATTTTTTTAAATAATTGAATACTATATATATATATCTACAATATATATATATAGTAATTTTATATTAAATATTTTCTATAGCCTCTCCACTATCAACTGTAACTACTGAGAATCAAGTATTAAATGCAGCTAGTAAGAAACCTTCCATGTTCCTCAATTATGCAAATGTTATACTTGTTATATGATGTCATGGTATTGATGCTTTGAATTCTTTTTTTGATTTTACTTACTGGATGCTTCCTAATATTAAGTTAACCATGGAGTTAACAAAAAAGAACTTTTTTATTCTTGCTACTCTTACACTATCTAATGTAAACTTTAGTAATCAATAAATGCCAGATTGTATTGTTCAATAAATCTGTCATATCTGATCTTTCCTTCAAAAGTGGATGATTCCAGATTCCTTGCCTGATTGGCTAGCACCCAGTTGCTATCCAATGGGGATGAATCATTCATTAGGGTTCACATTCTGAATCTGTATGTTCCCAGTAAGGTAGGGAATCTGATAATAAATAGTCAGCCTTTTTGAAGGCAAGGCAGAGAGCATAAACTTCTGTCAACCTGAATGACTGAACGTGTTCTCCAATAAAACCTCTGCCTTCAGCAAGAGTATCTTCACTAATCACTACTGATACATCTATGCAGTGAGACAAGTCCACCTAGAACTGGAAACTGCTATGGCTGCAGTCAACTCAAGGCAAGCTGTTTGACTGCAGCTGGAAGTGTCTGAACTAGAGCTGACTCGAGACAAGCTGTCCAGTAACAGCCGGAAGAGTCTTACTTGAACTCATGAGGCAGGCTAATCATATAGCTGGAAATGAGTTCCATCACTTGGTATGACTATTTCATCATTAATTGTATAAACTATATATTATTGATTAACTGACGTGTGTGTATTTTGTAACTAATAAATTATACATATTAATTGTTGAATAGTTTGTCATTACCTTTTCTGTTGGTTTGGAACTGAACCTGTAAATCAAGCCAACCACAACAGATCTGGTGCAGTCAGACATAAGGAGAATTTTTCCCTCACTGCTGGAAAAAATTATAGTTAAACGTATAAAAGTAAGTATGCAAGTGCATATGTTGCATTTTGGCTTTTTTTTTTTCATTCACCGTAATGTAATTACGGTGATTATTAAAATCACTTAAAACTGTTTCAAATAAAAAATTGACTGCAAACATATAGGTGTGTCAATTAGAAGCTACAACCAATCACAAAAGCTTTACTCGCAGCATAGTGACAGAGGCTCGCTCTAGTGGTTTAAGCTTCTTGTGTTAGTTACAACAGTAGTGAAAAAAATTAAGAGTGGTAACTCTGAAATAAAAAAATTAAAAACCAATTTTGAACAGCTACAAACAGTACTGTAAATAATTAAGAGTGGTAACTCTAAAAAAAATAAAAATCGATTTTGTGTAGCGACAAACAATAGTGTAAAAATAATTACGAGTGGTATCTCGCATAAATAATTATGGCTAATGCAATTGGCCCTATGGAAGCTTTTGACCCAGTTTAACCTGAGGGCTGGTCAAATTATAAGAAGCGCATAATATTTTATGTACAGGCTAACCAGATAAAGTCAGGTAAAGTTAGCCACACTAATGACCATAATAGGTCTGCAGATGTATAACATTCTCAATCTACCGCAGAAACCCCAGCAGACCTGGATTTTGACAAAGCATTGACAGAGTATTTTCCCCCCAAACCCTTGATAATAATGCAGAGATATCACTTCAATCTTAGAATTCACGAACATGGGGAAACAGCTAGAGAATTTGTAACAAGAATCTAAACATTAGCATTGAAGTGTGTGTTCAAAGACTTCATGAATGAAGCACTTCATGATCATTTTATTTGTGGTATAAATGATTACAATTTAAAGCTGAAAATGTTGATGATTCCAGATTTAGATTTTGAAACAGCTGTAGCTCAAGCAGTACTAGCTGAGTCAATAGTTAGTCAAGCTACCCCATTAAAAAAATTACTATGTATGATGTGCAAAAAATTGAGCATAACACTGGGATGGTCAAATACTCAGCCAGCTCAGAGAACTCAGCATCGAATAATCTAAGGCTTTGCTATAGACACAATGAACAAATGTACATGCATACAGAATGCCCGCACTACTAGCGAGTCGGACATATAAAGGCAGCATGATTGAAATTGAAAAGACAGACGGCAATATGAGAATGGAAAAACCCATTCCAAAAAATAGAAAAGGCAATTATAAGAAATCTAAGCAAGTTTCCTCTATAAATCTTATCAAAGATGACCAGTCTGGATTTATACACACTGTTATAATTAATGATACACCAGTTAGAATGGAACTGGACACAGGGTCTGCAGTCTCTATTATTTCAAGAAAGACCTGGGCAATTATTAATAAAAATAATAAATATAAACTGCATCCTAGCAGCAAGTCAATATCAGACTATCAAGGAAATAAAATTAAACTGTTGGACCAAACAACAGGCAAAATTACAATGCCTAACAAAACTATACACCTAGTACTGGTAGTGGCATTAGGTAATCATAGTAATTTGATAGGCTGTAACTGGTTCTGTCATTTAGGGTTTAAAGTGACAAAAGTGAACCAGATCACAACATTGACAAAGATAAAATCTGATTACTCAGAAAGTTTTCAACAAAGATATAGGTCTGTAATTAGGGCAACCTATCCATTTACCAATAAATGGAGAGGTAAAACCTATCAGTTGTCAGTGCAGATCATTTCCATTAGCTTTGTGTACTAAAGTAGAAGCAAAAAAGCTGATAACAAAAATGGATATGTGTAGTTGGAACACCAGGATTGCCAGGATGTTGATAGCACAGCCTTCCACACCTAGTATGGCAACAGGAAAGTCTCCAGCAGAATTGTTATTCAACAGACCCCTGTGAACTATGCTATCAATCCTGAAGCCTGATGCCAAACTTGAACAAAATGCCAAAAGCAAAATAAAAGTCCAAATGGGTACCCCGGTATTTTTCAGGATATACTACCGGTCCACAAAATGGATACCAGTGGTGGTGACACAACTAAAGGGTCTCTATACTGTTGTCATGCAAACAGAAGATGGTCATCAACATCATCACCATCTTAACCAACTAAGACTGAACCACACTGAAGCCGACAAAAAAAACCAAAAAAGAAAAGAAGAACAGATAAAAAAAAAAAAAAACAAAGAAAAGAAAGAAAAAACAAGGAACGAGAAAAAAAGAAGACAACCAAAAAAGCAAACAAATTGTTTTCCGGTGAATTTCAAGGAACAACTTCTCCAGGGCAAATTTTTTTAAGGGGGAGGAATGACATATGTGATTTTGCTTTAAAAAGGGGACTATTCCAGATTCCTTGCCTGATTGGCCAGCACCCAGCTACTATTCACTGAGAGTGAATCCTTCATTGGGGTTCGCACTCTGGATCTGTATGTTCCCAGTAAGGTAGGAATCTGATAATATATAGTCTGCCTTTTTGGAGGCAAGGCAGAGAGCGTTAACTTCTGTCAACCTGAACGACTGAACAGGCTCTCCAGTGAAACCTCTGCCTTCAGCAAAGGTGTCTTTACTAGTCACTACTGATATATCTACGCAGTGAGGCAAGCCCACCTAGGACTGGAAACTGCTATGGCTGCAGTTGACTCAAGGCAAGCTATCCAGTACAGCCAGAAGAGACTTACTTGAACTCGCAAGGCAGACTAATCATATAGTTGGAAGTAAGTTCCATCACTCAGTATGACTATCTCATCATTAATTGTATATTATTGATTAACTAACGTGTGTATTTTGTAGCTAATAAATTATGCATATTAATTGTTGAGTAGTTTGTCATTACTTTTTTCTGTTAGTTTGGAACCGAACTTGTAAATCAAACCAAACACAACAAAATCCTTATTGAGTGCTGTTCTATTCAGATATCCCATATTTGTTTCTAACTTATGGTTTTCTTCAGTGAAATGCTTTTGAGACTTTTTTAACAATGCACTTAGATGTTTTGAGATCTGATGTACTTTTTCTTTTGCATCTTTTTTTTTCTTTTTGTTATATTATCAAGCTACTAACTCACAATCTAAGCTTATCAGTGTGTGAGCTGAGCTCAAGTATTGTAATGTTGTTCATGGATATACTATTGATTGACAGTGAAAACTTCTTGGGGCATAAACCTGAAGTGCCTGAATTTGGTATCTTCCAATAAGTTGAATAATTAATTTTGTCATTCTCTGATAGACCATCTCTTTACAATGTTGTTCTTTCAATTTTATTAATCATAAATACCAATGAACTTGTGTGTGTCTAATATTTGTCTTTGTAGCAAAGTATATATCCATTTTTTAAATCAATTGCATTTTCTCCTTAAAAAACATGTAATTCTCATCCATATCCATCCTGCCTTCAAAAAAAAAAACAACTACTGAAATTTGAGTACCAGGCAACTGTGAAGAAAGACTGTGGTGTTTTTTGATCTTAAACTTGGAGATAAAAATTAAATAAACTCACTATGCTAGTTAAAATATCAGCAGTCCATCTGAGTTCATTTATATATGAATGATAATGTAGTAATAACAGCTTCAATGACAAGAATATATAAAATGGATATTAGATGGATATTAGGGTTGTGCGCTGTTCGGATCCTCTAAGACCTCAAAGAGGAATCGTAGTATCTTCTTTCAATTAAATGTTATATCTCACCTTGCCTTTAAATAATGGAGTAGTCTAGAACCTGTCTTATTTGGATCGAATTGGCATTCAGCATCTTGAACCAATGCATATACAAATAGATAATACATAGCCAATGGCAGTTATGCTCACTGAATCTGAATTTTTTCATTGAGTATAGGATCTGGCAATAAATAGTGAAGCTCTTTGAAGTTATGGTTAGAAAACTATGTCACAGAGCTGAAAAACAGAATCTACATTCTCTGGTTGAGAACTATAGTTACATAGCTGAATAGCAGTATACACATTCTCCAGCCAACAACTTAGCTGAATGGCAATCTACTAGTTGGCTGAGAACTAGTATCACATAACTGAATAGTAGAATGCACATTCTGCAGCCAAGGACTGTCACATAGCTGAATCACAGTCTATATGTTCTATAGAGAACTACTGTCTGTTATATATATATATATATACATTTACTTTTAAAAAAATGTATAAGTTGAAAATATTAAAATAATTTTAATCTGTCAAATTAAAAAAATTTCTCAAAGAATTAAAGTTACAAATTTTATCTAATAAAAAAAAAAAAAAACTAATTACATCAGCAATTGAATTTTTTCTAATTAAAGATAATCTTTGAAATTTAGAAAATTTATTAATTAAATGCATATTTTAAAAAAAAACAATAATGGCTCATACTTAATCCTCCCTCCCCCCAATCTCTGTCAGCTCAGCTGGAATTAATTTCAAAGCCAAGAAACATGACAACAGAATATGTCCAGCAGATGAGCTATAAAGCAGTCTAATGGGAGTACAAAAACCTATAAAGAAGGCACAGGATATTTCTAGCCATGAAGAGTCAAATCCCAGTGCAGTGACCCATTGAAAGTCCAAAAAGGAATCTCAGAGATTTAAAAAGTTCTATGAATCTTCATATTATTTATTTTTATTATTTGACTGTTAAGCATCTCCATGTTCTTTTATTTTATTTATCTGATTGCTGGAGTAACATTTTGGCAACTCACACACAGCAACTCAATATACAATATTGGCACAGTTGACAAACTCTTGAAATTTCCAAGAACCTTTTAATTAACTCTAAAAATTAACACCAAAAATAAATTTGCGCAATCCTTCAAACCATTAGGATATATAGAATTCTTTAAACATTAGAAAAAATAGTAATCAGAAATTTGTAAATTATTAAGAGATATCATTACTAATATAAATTATGGCACAGGTTAATATTGGAGAATTTGACATGCATAAAGGGTCAGAATGGCCTTTCTATACAAGCCATATATTAATATTGGAGAATTTGACATGCATAAAGGGTCAGAATGGCCTTTCTATACAAGCCATATAGAAAAACTTTTTAATTAACAATATCGAAAAGGTTGAGAAAAAATTGCCATTCTGTTATATTTTGTGAACCAAGATGTAAAACATATAGCAAATTGTCTATGCAATCCTACTCAAAGAATTGCAAAATTCAGAATTACAGGGCAATTTAGACCCAAATCCACTAAAAATGTAGCACTCCTTCATTTTCAGAATCATAGACAAAATAAAGAGTAGAAAACTTGCGAAATTGATATTGTATTGCAAGAATTAGTGAAAGATAAGTGTTTTTAGAAATTATTTGAAGATGCACTGCTACAACAATTTTTGTGGGGCATGTCTGGAAGCTCTGACAACAGCTATTGACAGTCAGAGATCTCATATACATAACAGCAATCAAAATAGGTCTCATACATAAAGCAGCTATGGAGCAATCCAAACAGTTTCTGATTGCAACAATAGGGGAATGACATCAAATAAATTTTGTTAAAACAAATGAAGCAAATGAAAATGAAGAAATTATTTAATTACAAGTGTGGAAAGTCCAGACACTTAGATAGAACATGTAAATGGAAAAATTGAGAAAATAGCAGAAAGTGTATAAAAATAACCAAAAAGAGATGAAAAAAATTTAAATTCAACAAAGCAGTTACTGGAAATAACCAATAAGTAGAAATTTAAAATGTGAAAACCGTAAAGAACATTCAAATATTGCTGCCAGTTAAAACATTGAACCAACCTGGCCATGGAAATTGATAGCAGTCCTGGAATATCAATAATGACTTATAGAGATTGGAAGGCAATATTGCAGTTTGACAGTAAAACTATTAATTTAGAAAAAAAAATAATGGATTTAGTTGCCATGCTACTATTAATGTAAGGACTTCAAGTGCACTTCTAGTTTTAACTAACGCTACCAGCTGTATTGTGACATCTTGCCTCATGTGTAAGTATGATAACACTTCCATCTGCTCTGTGACACATGCTTTCTGCCTAGTTTATAATCTAGCAGCTTAGAGTTCTAGCATGACTTAGTCTCACTGTTGTAGTTATATATAGTGGGCAACATGCGTACTACCATTCAGGTCTGGCAGGAATTGTCTCATTTTACCTCCAAACGAACTGCCTATTTATGGTCACATCCCTTTCCATAATGAGAGTAATCATCATCTATTGGTTTTTTTCTGGTATTACATTATCTTATTATCCATATATCCATTGATCTGTAGTGATGAATGTTTAATCTGATAACGATAAGATAGAATCAGGACTATCAATTAGTTGAAGGTAAATTGAGCTATAACAAATTATTAAGTCTTTAGGAAAATTCTAACTTTATATAAGTTTTCAAGTGCCTTCAACTATTAATAATAGCATAAAGAAAACTAAAGAATTTTTTAGCATTACTGATACCATTAAGAGAAATTTTTGGTATTTTGTTTGTACACACACACACACACACACACACATATATATATATATTGCGTAAAATAATTATATATATATATATACATAATCATATAATAATTACCAAGTATATTTAATCAATAATTGAACTATCCTCTAATTATCAGGTTCAATAACTTTTTACAGTAGGAAAATGACCATTTCCTACTATAAATTAGATTTTTTATAGAGTTATCCAAAATAACTATAGGCCAGAGAGTAATTTTAAATGTATATATCTTGTAATGTAAATTGATTTTGAAGGGACTGTAAAAAGTTATTGAACATGACCTAGTTAACACAGTTCAATTATTGATTAAATAGATTTGGTGATTATCATCTGAGTTATATTTATACAATATGAAAGTAATATTTATCATTATATATATCATAATGTTTGTAACTTTGTCAGATTTATTTCTATAGTATAGTTGCTAATTATTCTTAATTTGTGTGGTGAACAATTTCAGTAAACATTTTTTGCATAAATAATGTGTGTGTTTTTAATTTTATGTAATTAAACCATATATATTATTATCATTTTTTTTTTGTTAGATATGTTTAAGCATGTTTAATGATATGGGCATGATTTCAAGGTGGCGAATTCGCAGAGAAGTCTTAGCAAAGTAATTCTTTAAACTATTTTATTGTAAAAAATATTTATAAATTTTTTAATATTTTAAAAAGTATAAATATAGTATATATTTTCTTTTGAATATCTCAAGTTAAAAAAATCAATTAGTAGTAATTATAGTAAATAATGTTTTATTATTGTATTACAATAATTTTTTAAAATTTAGTTGTAAAAGCAATTGTACTTAATGAGGAAAAGAATTGAAAGCAATTGAAACTGCCATTAATGATGATCAAATGTTAAAGTCTAGCTACTCAACTTTCACTCATAGAATTTCACATACATAAAAAATGAGATTGTTTTATAAAGGCATTTCTAAATTATTGCTTTAATTTATTGTTCCTGTTAATTTAATATTAAATATAAATGTAAATTCATTTTAAATCTTATATATAAATTTAATGGCATATTACAAATTACATTTTCATTTGATAGTACCATGCTAGTATCTTTTATTATAAATGTATTTTATTTTTAACCTATTTATTTATTATTTAGTTATATATAATATGAAACATTGGATTACTACCAAAATCTTTAGAAAAATAGTTTATTGGTAAGCAATAAAAATATCTCATCTAAAATTGGACAAGAACATTACAAAAAAATGTAGAATGAAACTGAAAGAAATTATTGAAATGTGATACATTATGCATTCACATAGACAAAACAACTAACATAAGAGTAGTAGTATAGTATAGAAGCAAATTAATTATATTTAAACTATGAAATAATTCAAAATCTCAATGACAAACCTTGAAAAAGAAATTATTAGTCATAGATGCTATTGCTATAAAATTCTGTAATGAATCTTTGAAATTAATACAGAGCTATCTATATCTGTACAATCATTACTATACCAATTTTCAAAAATCTGCATTTATACTTTTTTTATAAAGACTTTAGGATAATAAATCCTGCATCATTATGAAATATTTTTGATGGAGATAATAAAGAACAGTTTTAAACATAATCGATAGTAGTTACTATTGAAACAGTTACATTATAGAAGGAACAATTATGAATATAGGAATGTTGTGGTGATGCATTAAAGTGCCTGAGTAAATTGTTTAAAATTGTGGATTTTGAAAGTAAAAAGAGAAAGAAATATAAAAATTGATAATTTTGTAGATAAAATAATATTTTAATATAGAAGATATGGCTTAAAACCCTAAAGGAAGATTTACTTATGAAAAGCCCCAGGTAGTAAGGGTAGAAATTAATATTATATTTTAAATATTTTATTTTATCATTTTTATATTAAATTCACCTAACAATGAATCCGAAACTACCTAATCTACCTTTATAAACTCCTATCTGCCGAGTTTGAACCCCTACGATTTATAACATTAAAATAATATATTAGAAAAAAACTCAAATTTAATTTTTTTAAATATAGCTATTTTCCAAACTCTACCTAACTATCAATACCAATTGTAAAGGGTACAATATATATATATGCAATATCTTGTTTTAAAAAAAAGAATAACTGCAGATAGCTTTATCATGTGACTGTTTAGCCAAGTATTTTTCAATATTCCATCCACCTCAGCAAGTATAATAACATTAGCTAACGAAAGAGTATTTAACATTGCTGGCTAGAAAACAGAAAACATGCCAATCAAAAGATCTGGAACTATGCAGTTTTATCCAGATATGAACATTTGAATGCATAAAATGTAATATTGCCTTGCTGTAATGAAGAAAAATATCCTGTAAAGAAAGGAATAGACTCTACTGTAAGACTTACCATGAATATTTCTCTAATGGAACTCATCTACATTGTCCATAGTCTCTCATACCTGAAGAGGATAATCACCGTCAGGACTGGATTGATAAAGACTATCATTAAAGATGTTTGCATATATATAATAAGCTTTCATTGCTGACAAAAATCATGATTTAAACATTTTTACTATCTGGTAAGATTTTTGTTTATATTTAACTATGAGGCTTAAGTATAATGTTTATTTCTGTTCAAATATTTATATTATGCTAATTGCAAATGTATAAGCAATAAATTATTTTTTCTTAAATTTATCGTAAATAAACCATTTTTATTAACCAATTTAATTTATTTTCTTTTTCAAACTCATTCACTGAGAAACCATGCAATGCACTGTGAAACATGCAGGGATAATTGAATTATATTAAAATGATGATGACCAGCAATAGTAAAATGTCCAGATGCAATTTTTCTATTTAGGAGAAATCAGCATCTAATGATTAATTTTAAGTTTAATCAAAACAAGAAAAATACTTTTGGAATCATTATGCTTAACTTTCAGTGTTATTTGTAATTTGATCATCAACATCAGAATTGATGGTTATATTTAATGATTATATTATTGAATATATTAAATTTATTTTTTATATCTTTATGTTAGAATATTTTATAACAGGACTTTCTGCATTTCTTTGCAGAATTGTATTTCATATTAGCTTAAATTTCTTGCTTAATACACTTTCTATGTTTTCACACCATATTAATGGCACAATAAATATATTTCACACATGTTACTTGTTATATATATGTGTGTGTATTTGTGCATGTATAGCAAATATATTTTAGTGTTGTTATGTAGGAAATTATTATTATAATTACTGTTAATTTGTTTTTATGTTGAATGTCTATTTTATGCCAGTCATAATAATGTTGAAATTGGCTTGTTGAATTAAATTTATTAATTGTTTATCAAATTTTAGCATTGTTTTTTTTTTTTTTATATAAAATCAAATTTAATTTTAAACTTAAGTTTTTATTTTTATTTTCATTAATTATTCCACAATTCTAGAATTTATAATATCCAATATTTTTTGCCATTTGTAATAAATAAATCTTTTAATCTTATAATATGCAATTGTAATGGTACAAAAGTTCATTAATGTTATGCTAATGTGATAGAAAATCATGGGAAACTATCTACATTAACATAAAAAAACTATATATATATATTCAACTTATTATATATTACTCTTAAATTGTTAAAATAGATAAATTCACTTTACAAGAGCTGTATTTTAAACAAGTACATTTGACTATTGTAGTCTTTCAATAAATATATAAATGATTACTAATCATTCTTTGAAAGATTTTTTTTTCCTATATGTACATGATCCTTATGTTTTTTTAATATGAGCAACAATAACAACATTTGAAGATTTATGAGATGATTTGGGTTATCCAAGAGATTGATTTAATCAAAGTGCATATTAGAAACATTTACTTATTTTTTTTATGACTATAATTGTATGTTTGAAGAGTAAGAGTGATGGTAGCCGAGTGATAATTAAAGTTTTTAATATATATACAGGCATGGATTTA
>JAQFVV010014910.1:0-24152 GCA_028023455.1 Epiperipatus broadwayi | reverse complement strand
CCAGTTTAAATCATTTAAAGAAAAAAAAAAACCTAGTAATGTAAATACAGTGAAAACAAAATACATCATTTTAAAACTATAAACATAAAAATTGTGGAAAATATTATGAAATATGAATTACCAGTTAGTTAGAAAATAATGAAAGAGAAAAATTTTACTCATTCAAAAATTTAAGAATGGCTGCAAATTTTTAAAATAATCTTCTAACATAAGAAAAGATAACCAGGTGAAATTTAATCATTATTTTTTTTTTCAATTTAATGTTAATTTGAAGTCAAATGTTATTGTCAAGCATTGATGGCATAGTGGTTAGCATAGCTGCCTTCCAAGTAGCTGGCCTGCTTCCCGGTCAACGCATTTGACATATGAAAAAAAAATTAAAAGTTATTTCAGTATTTTTTAATCCATATCTTGTTTATTATTATAATTTCCATTTAATTTACATTTTTATGCTTACTTAATCCATATCTTTATATTTTTAAAAATATATACAATGTAGAAGCCTCATATAGCTATTTGAGTTGGATACCTGGGTTTGAAGACATGTAGGTGTCTGAAAATTTCAGATTTTCCACTCAATAGATAACATTTAGATAAGTGCTTCACTTTGGGTTGGTATTTTTAGATCTAGTGTCCGAACCTACTCTCGCACCTCTCTGATGAGTGCTAAAGCACAAAACCATGGTCAGGGGTTGGGGGGGTTCCTGACAGAGATATTTTAAATACTGGCTCTGGCTAAACATTTATCACAAAGCTTGTTGAGGAATTGGCAATCCTCATTGTTTATAACTTACAAGCTTACGAGAATAGGGTCATGTGATCTATGACTCTTATTTTGACTATTTGTAAAAGTAACAATATTGAAAAATTGAAAAAAAAAACAAATGCTATGGACTTCTATTGCTTGAGAATTCATAAGAAGTTTTGAGTGTCAGATCTGTGATCTCCAGAATCAATCCTGGAACCTCTCGATCCCAAACCAGACGCTCTACTAACTATGCCAAACCAGACAGCGCATTTCATTCTCTTTTATAAAAATATGTAGAACATATACCATTTACACCTTCTTTGACACTTTATCAATACTTTTATTTTTATTATTTGTATTACACTAACAGTTTCGACTGTCCTGCAGTCATCATCAGAGCTACAATATTCAAATATATAATTATACAATTATTACACTTATCCACACATATATATATATATACATAATTAATACACAATATAAACAAAAAGACTTATACATTTTAATATGATCTTTATCAATAATCATTTCCCATTTTATTACCTTATCTTCTACATAATTTTATCAATATTTTATATTAATTTATTTTATATCACTTTATTTTATTTTTTTAAATATTATTTAATATAATAATTATAACTTTTATCATTTATTTTACTATTTAATGCATATTATTATCATTTTTCTTATATTATAAAATCAACTTCTAATCTTGTCTTATTTTTATTAATAATATAATATAAGAAAAATGATAATAATATGCATTAAATAGTAAAATAAATGATAAAGTTATAATTATTATATTAAATAATATTTAAAAAATAAAATAAAGTAATATAAAATAAATTAATATAAAATATTGATAAAATTATTTAGAAGATAAGGTAATAAAATGGGAAATGATTATTGATAAAGATCATATTAAAATGTATAATTTTTTTTGTTTATATTGTGTATTAATTATATATATATATATATATGTGTGTGTGTGTGTGGATAAGTGTAATAATTGTATAATTATATATTTGAATATTGTAGCTCTGATGATGACTGCAGGACAGTCAAAACTGTTAGTGTAATACAAATAATAAAAATAAAAGTATTGATAAAGTGTCAAAGAAGGTGTAAATGCTATATGTTATAATAGAAATCAATACATAGGAAAATAAGAAGTAGAAAAAAATATGTAGAACTAAATAATAGTTTAATTGTACCAAGATCATATAATTCATTAAGAACCAATCAAAACATAAAGAATGAGAATTTCCTGAATAACATCTAATACCTTATTTTCCAATGATCATTTCAGATTATGTTATGTTGTTCTTAAATAAACTGTTTGTAAAAATAAATTAATTTATTAGGATATAATAAATTACACTTGAGATTACAGATGAGTTTAGTATTCATACATGTGTTATCTTACTTTCATCGGTGAAAAATCCTCCATCCTGATTTTATGAAAGTAATTCTGAAACTGTGACAGCTTAACTATGATTGAATATGATACCAACTTTTGAACAAGTTCAAATATACTTTGAAAAAAAAATTAAAGTATGGATTCAATTTTCATTTGCGTTCATATCTATATTTTAGCTAGGTGAAATAACTAATTAAAAGTAAACTTAACATATTTGTTATAATACCTGTAAATATTCAAACATATGCTATCTTAATTATGAATAATATTTCTGTAGTGTAATTTTCACTATACAACTCTCATGCAAGATAGGGACTGGTTTCTATTCTCTTTTAATACCTTGTGGATGTCATGCAATCATAAACACATAACCAAAGATATGTTAAAAAGATCTACAATCCACAAGATGCACATTTCATGCTGAACCAGGACTCATCAATTGGCCCAAACCATAATCTCTTATAGATATCTTTACCATTCTTCAGTATATACATAGATAGAAATTTACTACAATTTAATTGGTTAGTATCATATATGCTGCCCTCACATCGTTAACACAAATCACTTAATGAAAGTATATTAATAATTTTTATTAGCCACTCATTTGACTAGAGATTATTCAGTAATGAATATTATTTATGTACTATAATTTTCACAATCCCACTCTCACGCAAGGTAGGGATTGGTTTCTATCCACTTTTAACAACTTGTAGATGGATGAAATCATAAACACATGATTAAAGACATGTCAAAAAAAGCTACGATCCCCATTTCAGTAAGTGATTTGTGTCAAAGTTGTGAGAGCAGCATGTTGACACATCAATTAAACTGTAATAATTTGATATCTCTCTATATATATATACTGAACATTGATAAAGATATGTGTAAGAGATTGTGATCTGGGCCAACTGATGAGTGCTGGTTCAGTGCAAAATGTGCATCCTGGAGATCATAGATCCTTTTCACATGTATTTGGTCATATGTTTATGATTACATCCATCCACAAGGTATTAAAAGTGGATAGAACCAATTCCCTACCTTGCGTGAGAGTGGAGTAGTGAAAAGTACACTACAGAAAAATTATTAATTACTGGATAATCTCTAGTCTAATGAATGATTAATAAAAGTTATTAATATGCTGGTAATCCAGTATTTATCTTGCTATGACGTAATTAGCCTGAAGGCACACAACTGTAATTATCCGATATTTGCATTGTCGGAAGAACACATGAACTTTGTCATGGCAACGAAGAGACTGACATGACTAATTCTAGAGATTTGATTTTTTGTTACCTTGCTATGACATCATAATCCTGAAGGCATACAGCTGTAATTATCCAATCTTTGCATCGCCAGAAGAACACATGAAATGTTGTCATGGCAACGAAGATGCTGATATGACTAATTCGAGAGATTTGATTTTTTCATCCACGAGATTTTTTTCGACCTGCGAGATTTAAAAGTGGATTTCTTCCTATTTGTTGCATCATTTTTTTCAATGCAGCAGCGTTTTTTTTAGTGATTTCATTTTCAGTGTTTTAATAGTTCAGCAATTTTTTTACCATTTTTTAAAAAGAAATCATTACTTTCTCAACAATTGTAAGTAATTTACATGTTATTTCTTCTATGATATTAAGTGGATGTATTTTATATTTTATTAATTTTCCGGATTTTCCATTTTTAGACATCAATTTAGAAATTGCTAATACTGAAACAAGAGATCTGAAGTTGTGGGATTTCCCAAAATGTGAAGAAGAGGCGATAGCTTTCTTCCAACAAGAAGGAGTTTTACACCGTGTGAAATTGTGCGAAAACGGCCATGAGATGAAGAAAAGGCACGTGGTTTGAAGGCTCCAGAATATCCTTCGTAATGGCTCTCCGTTTTATATATTGTTGGTCCAGAGATATTAACGTCTATCCTATTTTGTGCTGACCAGTTAGAAATGGCGGACAAGACTGTGATTGACTGGAACAACGATCTCCGCGAAGTATGTGCATGGAAGCTGTTACATAATGAAAGGCGGAAAATCGAAGGCCCTAACACAATTGTGGAAATAGACGAAACTCTATTCTCCAAACATAAGAACAATGCTGGCAGAGTACTTCCACAGCAATGGGTATTTGGCAGTATCTGCAGAGAAACAGATGAATGTTTTATAAAAATATTGAAAGGTTGTGGGGTTTAGTCAAAGGAGGAATAAGAAGCACAGAGGAACTGCACGTCAACACTTAGACTCCTATTTGACGGAGTTTATGTGGAGGCATACCTACAAAGATGGTCATTTTGGTGCAATTCTACAACATATAAGCCAGTTCAGTCCACCACAGTAATCGTTATTTGGGTAAGTACGCATTTTGTTGTGATATTCATCTTTTATTTTCCTTATAAATTACAGTAGTTTTTATTCGTAGTTATTTCTACTAAAAAAAAATTTATACATTTATATAGCACTTTTAAGATGACTGAATTATGATTAATTATGATTTGTAGACTCACAGTTTTCACTTTATGATGTGTTTTTTTAAAAAAGACAAAATTATTTGAATACTTGCAGAATTATTACTTCTGGACTCGCACTTTATGACACCATTTTTAAAGAAGACAAAATTAATATTTGTAGACTCGCAGTTATTTGTAGATTCGCAGTTTTTCTTTATGATAGGTTTTTTAAAAATTTATATAGTACTTTTAAGATGACATTAATTTTGTAGTGCTATTTATCTTACATTTTCCTATTTTCTATTTTGCGTTTATTTATCTTACATTTTCCTATTTTCTATTTTGCGTTTTTTAAAAAAGACAAAATTAATATTTGTAGACTCGCAGTTTTCGCTTTATGATAGGTTTTTTTAAGACGACAAAATTATTATTTGAATACTTGCAGAATTATTACTTCTGGACTCGCACTTTATACATTTTTTAAAAAAGACAAAATTAATATTTGTAGACTCGCAGTTTTCACTTTATGATAGGTTTTTTTAAGATGACAAAATTATTTGAATACTTGCAGAATTATTACTTCTGGACTTGCACTTTATACGTTTTTTAAAAAAGACAAAATTAATATTTGTAGACTCGCAGTTTTCACTTTATGATAGGTTTTTTTAAGATGACAAAATTATTGTTTGAATACGTGCAGAATTATTACTTCAGGACTCGCACTTTATGATATGTTTTTTAAAAAAGAAAATTTAATATTTGTAGACTCGCAGTTATTTGTAGATTCGCAGTTTTCACTTTATGATAAGTTTTTTAAAATTTATATAGTACTTTTAAGATGACTTATTAATTTTGTAGTGATATTTATCTTACATTTTCCTATTTTGCGTCCAATTTTAGTTAATTATTCATGATGCTTATATTACTTTTAACTTTTTTTTTTTGCTGCATATCACTCTATTTTGTGTCCTATTTATTAATATTTTTTTTCAGGATTTGTGGACTCGCAGTTTTTACTTATTAATTTTGTAGTGATATTTATCTTACATTTTCCTATTTTGCATCCAATTTTAGTTAATTATTCATGAAGTATATATTACTTTTAACCTTTTTTTGCCGCATATTACTATTTTGTGTCTTATTTATTAATTTTTTTTTTCAGGATTTGTGGACTCACAGTTATTACTTATTAATTTTGTAGTGATATTTATCTTACATTTTCCTATTTTGCATCCAATTTTAGTTAATTATTCATGATGTATATATTACTTTTAACCTTTTTTTGCCGCATATCACTCTATTTTGTGTCCTATTTATTAATTTTTTTTTTTCAGGATTTGTGGACTCGCAGTTTTTACTTATTAATTTTGTAGCCATATTTATCTTACATTTTCATATTTTGCATCCAATTTTAGTTAATTATTCATGAAGTATATATTACTTTTAACCTTTTTTTGCCACATATCACTATTTTGTGTCCTATTTATTATTTTTTTTTTTCAGGATTTGTGGACTCGCAGTTTTTACTTATTAATTTTGTAGTGATATTTATCTTACATTTTCATATTTTGTGTCCAATTTTAGTTAATTATTCATGATGTATATATTATTTTTAATCTTTTTTTGCCGCATATCACTCTATTTTGTGTCCTATTTATTAATTTTACCTTTTTTTTTTCAGGATGGACGCCGCCGGCATTATTCTGTACCACGTGCCTTTTTCTCCATTTTGACCTCATGACCCTGTACCATGTGCCTTTCCCCCGCTCTTCATTTCTATGATGACATTACCCCGAGGGCATCCTATTCTAATCTAGCGATCTTTGACGAAACGTCACCACGTGATATGCTGAAAAATTTTAGCGATTACATTTGACCGCAAATCACTAGGTGACGTTATCTTAAAAATCGGGGGGGGGGTTAGAGTAGTATGCCTTCAGGCTAATGACATCATAGCAATTATAAATGCAATTGATATTTACATTTTTATCTGCCAACAAAGTCAAACTAGATTTTATTTATGAACTTTTATTAGTAAACAGCAATAATTTGAGCCTTGCTTGTCTTTACGATCTAATAACATTGACCATTTATGGATGTTTAAAAATAATTTTTAAATTGAATGATTATTGCTATTAACACAGATAGCAAAGGAAAAGTACAAGAGTCATATGATAACTTAATTTGATGTCATTACCACCTTAAAATTTTGCAACAAACTGCATACAAGCAAAACTCCATTGATTACTCTGGTTGGCACAGGGTGGCACTACTGCATGGAGAGTTTTGCCTGTTTAATAACAGTTATGTGCTAGCATAAGAGATGGTGATCATGTGATGTTTAATGGTTTAAACTGCATACAGTTCAATTACTGATACTAGAAAACAATGGAAAAAATATAACTTTTTATTATTGATTTTTTTTTTTTTCAAATATTACTTTTTAAAAATTTGAATTCTAAAGTACAAACTGTTTTTTAGATTTATATGTCCAGGACAAAAATTATTATAATATATAAAGCATTGCTTTATCATAAATCTAGATTTGATAACAATGATTGTCAAGAGGGGGTGAAAAGAAACAGTTATGATATATAACAAATGACGATGATGATAAGAGGTGTTGCGTTTGATTGCAAGGACACTCCTTGGAAATATAAAACCTGAAATTTTAGAAGCTCACAATATACATTATTAATTATATACAATATATAATATATAGTAACTGCTCATAAAATATATATTAAGTGGGAGTTAAAAAAAAAAAAAACTTTATCAAGTCAGATTAAAATTACAATGCTCTAAAAAAAAAAAAAAGGAAAAAAGCCAGTAAAGGTTTTGAAGGAATTTTTCTTTTCTATTTAAACCTTAATTTTTTTATTTTGATAGTATCGTTTTTCTATTCTGACGACAGTTACAAACAAAGAACATTGTTATAAATATACACAACTAAAGTTAAAAATAAAATAAACACATGAAAGGACTACTATCATATGGTATAAATATTTAAATCTGTAATAAGTAGTTTGTTTTAAGCAAACAAAAAAGCTATTATGCATCAGTTGGTGTTGACACCAAGAATTGATGACCAAATGGATTCTTAAATACTGTACTTATTTTAATTACCAACACATATATCATTTCTATTAAATTAATGCTATGATGAAGAAGACATTAAAATCCACAGATAGGCATAATGTGTTTTTAACACACATACATATGCGCGCGTATACGTTATGTAAATAAATTTGGCAGTATGACTCGGTTAGAGCGTTACTTTAAAATTCAGTTCTCAAGAATCTAAGGGTCCAGGTACGAATCCCATGATAGTACTGTCACTGGTCAGGCCAGCAACACCTGAAGAAGAGGGGAGAATTAATACCTCTCGAAACGTTGTGCATATACTAACCTGTTTGAGGTGCTATTACTAACGATTGAATGTATTTGGAATATTTAAATAAAGTTAAATTTTTCTAAAGACATTCAAAACTCATATTTGATGATGGAAATAGTCCAATATAAAAATACAACTAAAAAACCATCATCACAAACCTTCAGGAAAACACATGTTGAAAATGTGTCTAACATCATCCTTAGATGTGTGCACATAAAATATATTCACAATAGACAAAATATTCAAGTTAGGTGCTAATTCAGTTTAATATATGTATTTATGCTATTTAAGAGTACATTTTTTCTAATAAAGTTAATTATTATTTTTACCTACATAATTATATGCATCTATATATTCAATTCTCTGGCCTGAAGTCAAGTAAAGGTAATCTAATGAGATGATCATAGGCTAACTTATAACATATAAATGTCACTAGCAACCATCTTTGCTTTCTAAGTCTATTATGCCTTTGAAATATACAAGTGTATATGTAAGTGTAATGCCTTTGTGTAGGTAATTTAAGGACAGTATTTTAAAAAAAAAAATTTCTAGACTATAAACTGTGTCATTTCCAAGTCTCGACAAAACCCATATCTATAAGGTGGAATGGTTTTTAATATATATAGATTTTTTTTTTTTTAAATTTAAACTACATGTCATTGAAACACATGAAAGCCATGATGACTTTAATATAGTAAGAAAAGATAGTAGATTTAAATGTTAGAGGATTTGGGGTTAATTCTCGGTTGAATAAACTAAAAACAAATTCATTTCAACAAAAAAATTTTTATTAGTAATAAATAGTGATTACATTTTGATAATGGATAAGTTAATGAATAAATTGTACAATAATATTATAAAAAGTTCTGATTAACATATGGCTAGAATATGTTAGTTAGTAGTTGTTATACACTTATGTGGTTAGGTATAATGAAGGGTTTGTGTAGAATATGAGAAACTGAGAACTTGATGAATGTTATTAGCTTTTTTTTTTTTTTTTTTTTTTAATAACACGACTATTTTCTTTTTAATATTGTCTATTCTAGAATTCTGGGTAGGTGGGAGTTGACAATCAGGAAAAGGATAGAGCGGTTAGAGACCAGGTGTCGTCAAAGACTTTACTGGAGGCAAGGAGCTGATCACGTTTCTTGATTTTTTTGAGAGTCTGGTAAAACAATGGTATGATTTGTGGCGGGGGTAATTCAGTGATGTTTGGTTTCGCCCATAAGAAGTATATGTGGGGAGCAGAGTGAGAGCCAGTTTTTAATAGCAAGAACTCTATCGATTGAGTTGATGCCGCGAATGTTTATGCCAGCTATTTTGCAGAACATGATAGATTAATCCAAACCGTCCTCAGCAAAGTGATCCAAGTGAATGTGGGACATCTCTATATTAATGAGGTCTGATGTTGTTAGGCAGTCAGAGACTTGTGATTGAACTTGTAGATGGCTTGGTGATATATTTGTTGGTTGAGGAATCGCATCCATGAAGTCTTCGGTGTCTGATGGAGTAGAGTAATCTGTTTGAGATTCATCGGGAGAATCAATGGTATCTAAGGTTGTAAGATCCATGGTTTTCCTCTTTTTTTCTATGGATTTGTGAAGCTTTGAGTTGGATTTATCGGAGATTTGTTTGTTAGAGGGGGGTGATGAGTAAAGTACCGGGTGGGAGCTGTCATCATCAGAGCTTGATTTATCTGAGCGAATTGATTTTCTTTTAATTTTCTTAATTGTATTTTGGGTATTTGTTGTGTCAATTTTTTGAGGATTTTGAAGTTGATTAGTGTTGTTTTCCTTTTCCTGTTCTTTTGATAGTAGTGTTATTTTATTGTCATAAGATTTTTGTTCGAATTTTAGACTTGAGACATTCTCTGTTTGCTGTAACAGTTGTGAATCTTTGATCATGCTGACTTTCGGGTTGGGTGTTTGATGGATCTTTTCGTCTGGTAGGTTAATTCTTGCAGGAGTTGAAGAATTGCAGTTAGTTTGTGGTTCACTCTGTTTAGGGTTGTTATCAGTTGTTTTAAGCTGGTTAGGAGTTATATTGGAAGAATTGTTTTGACATTTTTTGAGTGTATTTTCTTCATCGCCTGGGTTTATCTTGTTCTCTTTAGATGGTTTGGTCATATTATCTTCTTTTGTAGAAAGAGTTTGACCTAATATTATTTCTTGGGGATTAGTATAAGTTGTTTCGAATGTTTGATCTTGAGTATTATTAGTTTGCGTGATTGGTTTAGGAGCAGTATTTGTTGTTGTTTGGTTCTCTGATTTACTACTATTAGTGTAAAGGTTGACGTTTGTTCTTTCTTGAATATTTTCATTTTGAAATATAGTTTTGGATGTGGAAGGTTTTGTTGGAGGATTTATTTGAATCTGAATATCTGGGTTTGTGAGGTTGCTGTTTGAATTAGTCCTATGTGATGATTGTCTATTTAAGGACTTGTTAATAGGTCTACCAGGACATTTGTGAAATTTATTCATTTTAATACCACAGTGTGTGCATATTCTTGCTGCACAGTCTTTAATGAGGTGTGTTCTTTGAAGGCAGAAGAAACATTGTGGTTGTACTCCTCTGAATGTCAAAACCATAGGAGAGCCTCTTGCTGTAATAATAGTGGGTATGTCAGTGGGTATAATGTTTTTCTTTAATGTAAGTGTGAAGGTAACTGTATTGGACAGGATTTGATCTTCGAAGTGAGGATTTAATAGGTGTTTAAATTTGCTAACTGAACCATAATTAATAAGGATGTCTTGTATTTCTTGTTCATTTAAGTGGGCAAGGCAGTTTTGAATTCTGCCAGATAGTGTAACTGGACGGTTCATATCTATGGAGCATAGTATATAATTTCCTAAAGATTTGTAGTTATTTTTAAAATTCATTCGGTCTGCCCACGTTTTAAACTCTACGATCACATAGCGGTCATTGGGATGATTAAGGATCATGTGAATGCCTCTGCCTAATTGCTTTTGATTGATTAGACTGTAGAGTTGTTCTACAGGGAATTTATATAAAGCACATTGATGATTTGTTATGGCTAAGATTAAAGACTTATCGCTGTAATAGTTTGCAAACGATTTATATAGAGAGTTGGGTATCGTTTTGTTGAACTCATTGTTTATTTCTAGGAACATATCATCGTTAATATTGTTTATATTAAAAGAGACATTTTCCTGCGTGTTTGATTCTTTTTCTATGTCTAATTCTGTGAGATTCAAATATAATTCATTGAGATTATCGGCCTTAATATTTTCAGAGATGCTCTCAGAATTTTTTGACCTTACGATATTTGCGTACGTAGTGGGATTTTCCAATATTGATATTGAGGTAATTGGTTTAGCTTGCACGTTATCTGATGTAGCAATGGATTGTTCTGAGCTAAAATCTTTGATTGTTTTAGAATGAAATTTATCAGTTTTATAATTTATTTCTTCTTTTTTATTTTTAAATTTACTGTTGACAAACGGTACTGACACAGTACTGGTTTTGTCGACCTCTGGTGGAAAATGTTTTACTTTAAAAATTTCGTCGGTATCATTTTGTTGGTAATTTTGTTTATTTCCAGATATAGTTTTAATTGAATTGTTGGGCAAAGGAAATTGCTCATTATAATCTTCTGTGGTTGAGTAAAGGCTTCAGAGAGGTAATGATTGGTTTTCGCTTGTATCAATAGTTTCGCAAATTCAGTTTGAGCAAAAGAATGAAATTGCTGCATTCAATCTGCCATTTGATATATAAAAAAGATATAAACTTTCTTAATTAGAGCTAATAAAAAAAAGAAAGTTACTCTGAATTTGATAATATGAAAAGAATTGAATTATTATCTTAGGTTCAAATTATGTAATAATTATTAGTGTGGTAAGCTTCTTTGCACTAATATTATGAAGGGGAACCCCAAAATAACTGGAAACATTCTCTGGTTTGCATGCCTATTGTAGCATATTTTTCTGCTGTTACACAGTTCTTGCAGGAAACCTTCTGCATCAATTTGACAAATGACATATCACTGCATGAAATCATGGTACCATGTATTTCTTTTTTAAAAAAAAAATGTTTGTTTCATGTATTTGTCAACTTTTATAATAACGGAAAAGTTCAAGCAATGTGAAATTCTGTTTTCGTTTACAAAAAAAAAAGCATGAAAAACAACTCTAACACAAGTTCATGAGTTGTTTCAATGAAACATTAAATTCACAACATCTCTAGAAAGAATGGAAAGTAAAGTCCAAAGTCAAAGCAATTCTGATTTTTTTTTTTTATGCAAACAATATTTTTCTTTCAGATTTAGTTCATAATAGTCAGTTCTGAACCATTTACATGATGTGGTGAAATGTAAACATCCAGTTTTACAAAGAAATCAAGTCATATGTCAATTATCTATATTTAACAAGCTTGTATAACATTCAGTTTTGTAGCAAAGACAGAGCACAAAATTCACCCCAAGAAATTGGCATCTCTTAAAGCCTTGAGTGTGAAATACTTTTTAATTAAAATCAGTACGACCTAGCTCATCATCAGCCATATTCACTCAATCTCACATTATGTGACTTTTTTTAAATCTTTTGAATAAAAAAAAAATGACTTTTTGGTGTGTGAAAAAATTCTGCAAGTGCTTCCAAACTAACGTGAAAAACAAAAAATTTGTTTAGACCAGTGTATTGCAACAAATTGATAGTAATTTGAAAGAGATTAATGCAACGGTTGCTAGTCACAGGTAAAAACGTGATGATTTCACACCGCTTCCAACTGTTCAAATCCCATCACTTTTAATGGTACAGTAACTATTTTACCGTCGTTTGAAAAATTAGAAAAAGTTCCGTAAGATGCTGCCCTCTCTTGAATTATTTTACAAGTAAAAAATCAATAAAACGGTCTCGAAAACTTTAACAAAAAAAAGTAGGTGTGCTCTTCTTGAATCTTATTGGCTGTTACATTTTGACACAAAGAAAATAAAATGTCAATAACTCAAAAGTTATGATATGTTTTGTTTCATTACGAAAATGATAAACTAATGTTTTAGACCATTTTAAACATATTTTTTGACAAATTACTAATTATTTTGATAAAATATGCTTTTAAATAAAATTATTTTAGAAAAATAGTTAAGATGTTAACAAAAATTACAAGAAAATATTTGCTTTTTCTGCAATGTAAACAAATCACGTCGTCATCTAAAACATTTTCATTGGTCAAAAATATTGCTTTACATTTCTGCGCTCGCAAATAATTTTAAAATTATAAAGAGAAATTCATTTTTGAAAAAACTTTCGTTCACTTTCATAATCTGACAAATTATTAATATACTTTTTACAAACGAAACTAAAGTGAAAATAATATTAAAAGATGAATATATTTTGATGATTGAATTTGTATTTTGACACTTCACTTTGTGCATTGACCAATTGAAATGTTAGGCTTTTACCTCACTCAGCCAATAAAATAACCAGCAATAAAGAGGTTAAATTTATAACATTTAAAAATAAATAACAATTTTTTATTATAAAATTCCAGTTACTTTTGGGTACCCCCTCATGTATCAATGCAATATGCCTTGCATGTAACAGATTATGAGTTCAAAGATCATTCTGAAGACAGATTTATTTTATTACATTAGGTGACCCATAAAATCTAGTCAAACCATTTGTACTTTATAGTGACCCAACAATGAGTGATTTGAAAAGGTCACTTAAGAATGATAAATATAATCACTGTTGTCAGCAGTATGAGAAATTTGAAAATAGCTATATGGATATGTAATTTTGAAGCCTATTGCACTTTTCTTTAAGCTCACATGTGTTTAAAAAATATAAAAAGTCTTCAGTGGAAAACATGTTAATGTTAATATTCCCATGAAAAAAAAAGACTTTGTGATGGATAACAAAAAGGTATAATGAACCAAAATACCAAACTCTCCATATAGTAGTGCCAGTAAATGCAAGCCTTTGTAATCAATGAATGCAGGAAGAGTTGTGATAAAATCCTTATCTAGTGCCTACTCATCCAACATCTCCAGACTAGTTTGATACTTTTATTAATAGCATGTGTATGCATATGAAATGGTGATCATGTGTTTCCCAAATGACAATGGTGATAATCATAAAAGAATAGACAGTTATTCATCTCTTATAAACATGTTCTCTATGAATTGAAACTGCATTGCATCAAAGTAATGCAGAAAATAAAAAATGACAAAAGGAAAAAAAATACTTGCTTTAACGTTCCAAAAAAAATGTACATTTTAATAATTGAAATTTAATAAGTAATATAAGATAAATGGATTGATGCGATAATATTCTCCAATGAGAATATATAAGTAGAGATGCATAGTTTTAAAGAGCTGTGAACAGAACTGACTTTCAAAACCTGAATACCAATCTTACCCTAAATCATTTCCTTGAATAAATATATAGAACCTATGCTTAAATTCATTCTCCAGACATGTTTCTTTGCAATTTTTATATCTGCAACTCTGAGAAAATTAAAGTGTACAGACATAACATATAAATCATAGAACATCAAAAATATCACATGACCATTATTTCATATTGTAACAGTCAAAACACGTGTATCTCGTTAACATAGTGCAGAATTCGACCACCACACAGAACAGCAGCACCATCGAGTAGCGACGCCACCCATGGTACCGAGTTCGAACATAGTTTATCGGTTCCACAATACAATCTACGGAACAACGCCTCTGATGCGACATAAGTAAACACTTCTTTAGGCACGGTGGTCAGGGAGATGCACGAGATTCATGGTTTTGTTTCCGAGTTGGCCAACAATCAAACGAATATTAATTCACATATATAATCGAGAAAATATATATAATGAGCATCGAATAAATGAAAACTTAACTACAGACGTACAGTTAAAATTATTTATTTACGTATTTAATAAAAAAACATTATTAATGTTATTAATCATATTTTATATTCAGAGTTTCAATAGCTAATTGGCAATTTTATTATATATAAAGTACATTTATTTATAAAGAGCATTCATTTATATGAAGGCGTAATCTAGCTACCTAAGGTTCTCGAGTGAGTATTTCTAATGCGTACTGTAGGGGATTTATACTTTGCACTGCAAGAGTCATCCGTGGCGGTGGACATACATTTATTTAATAAAAATATTTATTTTACGACTAAGGGCGAACATTTATTTGAGAGTGGATGACGAAGATAATGCCGAGGCGGAGTGATATAGAGAATGATAAACTAAATAAAGGAACATGTGGTACGCCTTAGAAGGGCGATATAAAATGGCAGCACTGAAACTGCAATGCCGTGAATAAGTTTATAAGGGCTTCGGGTTGGTCTCTGCCTCGACCCGAAGAAGTAAGGTGTCACATGAGCATAACCAGGGACAAGCGGTCCGTGTCGCAATTTTCCAGCTGGCTGCGTGACGGTCGTCAAGCCCTATGGGAACATTATCATGTCCACTTGTGTAGGACGACTGGGGTTAATTCAACCCTATAGAATCCGGAGTATTCATGGCGTGGAATGAGCCATCGGGGCTTCAAAACGTAACACATGTATAAGATCTAAAAGATTATGGTAATATTTAACTAGATTTCAAACTCGGCCCAACATTATCAACGTTGACTGAAAGAAAATTGGTGACTCTCAAAGAAATGAAATTTCCGTAATTATTCATTAAAAATTAATAATAAAAAAATATCTAAAAAGGGAATTATTACAGTGAGTATGCCAGCTATTACGAAGTAGTAGACCCTGCATTACAATAACCGATTCTTTGAATGCGTGTCGATTTATATGAAATTTAAGTTATTTATAAAGCAAATATTAATGACAATTCGACACGCATTCACTGTTCAAGCGATTATGGATTTAGCTTTAAAACTAAGACAATTATGAGAAGGTAATATTTCAATGATAATTATAAATAAAGTGTAGATTTGAGAAATACACACCTAAGAAGGATAGAGGGAGGTAAGCTAGATTATGTGAGAAATTTACAGATTACATTAATTCTCAAATTTTAGTTTCACAAAATTACAATTTTAACATTTAGAAGTTAGACAAATAGTAGGCGATGAGCTATAGCTTATTTTACTAGAGTACTCTATAATTTGGAATACACACACAGGTACCTGTTTTATAAGATGTTTTCATCCATTTGTTTAACTACTTCCGGTTTGTCGGCGACGATTGCGCTCGTTAATGTTCGTTTGTTGAAGTTCGTTTTTCTGTTTGAAATTACGGAAAAACTATAAGGACTACGCATGCGCCTATACCATAATTCTCTTCGTCGTTTTTTCCTCTTTTCGTAGGTAGTCGCCATTTTTCTGTACGTTAAAAAATAAAATTTTTATTAATTTTTTTGCGAATAAGGTCAATTTTTTTAAAAAATTTTTTCACAATTTGTTAGATTAACGGAAACAAAAGTACGCAAAATAAATGAACGGGACATGATGGCCTCTGATACGGATTATTCCAGCGGTGATGAATTTGTCCCATATAAGCCCTTTGACTCCGAGGATAGTGTTAGTTGTAGTGATCTTGAAGAATATTTTTCGTCATCAGAAGAAGAAACTCCTTTACCAGCCAAAAAGAAAAAAACTATGAGTGCTTTTCTGGATGATATCAATACACCAGGCCCGTCAACAAGTGTTCCCAACAATATCAATTGGCCAGGCCCTTCATCTAGTAACAGTAATCTGTGTCCGAACGTAACCTGCAAACCTGTGAATGTAGAGAATTTTACTAAAACTCCAGGTTTGAAGTTTTCTATAGTAGGTAAGTATTCAATTTTAGATTTTTTTTTAATGTTATTTGATAAAAAAACTTTTATCAACTATTATCGAAGAAATACTAATAAATATGCCACTCAAGAAAAATGACTGACTGATTTTTTACTCTGTGATAGGTAGCATATATGAAAGGTAATGTTTTTATTATTGTTTTTTTTTTTGTTGGTTTGTTTTAGCTACCAGCACAATGGATGAATGGTTGACACACTGATTCAAGACTATTTACAATTTATTCCTCTCTAGCAAATTGATTGTATATAATGCAGTAATTTTTTTCTGTTTTTACTAATTTTTGTTTTACTAACATGGTTTTCATTGTTTTTGTTTTACTAATTTAGTTTTTATTTGTTGTTTTATTAACTTGTTTTTTTACTAACTTCATTTTATACTTTATAGGCATATGACTGCCTGATTGCCTTCCTTATTAGAATTTTGTTTCAGCTTCATTACTGATTACTTTTTCCAATTGGTAAACAAGATCTGGCATGATGAAATATTTTGCATATTTATATTAGCATATATGAACAGGTATGCTTCTCTGGAAGACGTATCTTGGAAGAGGTAGAATATAAACATTTTTTATATAAATATCTGCCATAGAACCTTTTTAGTAATCATTGTCTGCCTCTTGAAATGAGAAATTTGTAAATTGTTTTCTGTATTGGCAATGATTATTCAGTATGATGATGATGTTATAAACAAGGTTGGTTTATCCAAAGTCTAAAATCAAAATAGTGCATCTTGTTTAACAGGCTTTTGAGTTTTCCCATAACCATTAGCAGAACTTTCATGATTCATACATATACACCACTTTTATAATATACATATACCTGTACTATGATGATGATGATGATGACATTTTATTTTTTTATTGTATTTATAATGGTAAGTAATAATTTTCCACTTCCTTCATTATTTTTATATTCTGTTAGAATTTTAATTTTTTTATTTTTTATCTTTTATTAGGGAGAACTCTTTTCTTCCAGGCGCCTTGACAATTTGCAACAGTTGGGGTAGAAGATAAAAATGAAGAACTCTTATAGGAACATTTTCGGACATTGTAAAGCTATGGATTATCTCAGGTAAGACTTATTATATATCTTTAGAAAGATTTTTTTGTGAGGAATACAAAGAAATTATCACTGAAGATGTAATTTGCATTTTAGTTAATGTTAATTTCCAAATTATGAACAAACAATAAAATAATAATTATTTCGGTTGTGAAAATTTCTTTTTTTCCTTATTTTTTATATAGTTATCACTATTTATTTTATGCTTATTGTTTTCCTTAGTTTTTCTAGTTTCTAGCAATGTAATTGTTTTTGCTCTAACATAATTCAAACTGAAGTTATTGTGAAAATTGTGTATCAGGCCAGTATTTTAAAAAGTTCAATATGGCGGCTTGAAGCTGAAGTAGTTAATAGTAGATTGTTCGTGATTAGCAGTTTTCTTTCTTGTCTTTGGTATTTTATTGATTTTAACAGCAGCGGCTTTCTTGTTTATTTCAGGCAGCAGATCATTATGGTGTTTTTACGATGGGCAAGGTGAAGTTCGGCATACGGTGGGCCATCTCCCAATGGAGAATATCTCGGTGCTTACTCGGTCATACCTTGGCAATATCAATTTATTTTAAGATATTTTAGACTCTCCACTCGAGAGCAAAGCTAAAATTCCAGTGAAAGTCTCCAGCAAGTCTAAGATGGCCTCCTTTTTTTATCTTGATCTTTTAATTTTTTTTGTTGAGATATTTTTTAGGTTTTCTTTGTCTTGCCCTCAGGATAATCAATGCTTTTGTTGGTTTTAATTAGAAAGAAATCTGCTGTGCTATTGTTTGTTTTGTTGTTTTGTTTTTTTACATTCGTTAATTACATTTTTTTGGAATTTTTCTATAATTAATTTATTATCTATCACTGACCGATGCTTTTAAATTTTCAAAGACAAAAGGGAATAAAATTATTTTAACTTTAATTAATTATTGCATCAGATTTTGTTAGAATTATTATTTAACGAAATTTAAACTAAGCAATAAATACGAACTTTATAAATTCAAAATAAATGATTAATATTACACAAAATTTATTTAGCTAAAGAAATCTAAATTATATTACTTTATCCGTATTTATTGCCTTTAATTTGAGATCGAAATGTGTGCGTGTTTATGTTGAATTCTACATATATTTATACATTTTTAATATTGTTACACACACAATTCGATACCAAAAGTTTAAATTTGGGTGGGATAGACCTGTCAGTGAGAGACGACAGAAAAAAGGTGAAACTTAAGATTCGAATACAGCAATACGTAACTGAACGAAGTACAATCGAAAGCTGAAGTTACGTATTGGTAAAATAGAAGAATTGGATGGTGCAAGTATTTCAAGGCAAGGAAATTATGAAAAATGTGTTGTAAGATATAGTTCAGAATAAAAGAAAGATTGATAGGTGAAAAAAGTTAATATACAATATAAAAGTGAGGGACAATAGAGCAAAGAAAATGAAAGTTTGGAGAAGATAATCTGGTTTGACATGTGAGACCTGTCTTTTGGAAAATAAATAGTAATGATTTAAACAGATTGTGATTACAATAAATTATCTTGGATAACAGCTTATAAAAGAATTTTCATTCACCATATACAATCTAAATTCATTTTTATTATGTTAATTTTTGTTTTGCTACGTTGAAATTATTTTGACATTTTTTGTGTACGTGTAAAATTATTAACTTTAGTAGTTCAAATTAAACTTACATTTTTTTTATTTGTTTATTTATTTTTTGTGATTTATAAATGGGGAAAAAAGCATTTATGTTTTTGTAGGGGTAATTCTGCTGTGGATGAGCAAGCTCAACAACAGACTCAACTTGCAGCCCAAGTCTTCCGGCAACGTTATCATATTAGTATGGATGGTTCAGAAGATATGGATAGTGAACGCCGAGGCAGTGTCACATCTGAAGAACAGCCAGCTAGGATATGGGTCAGTTTGCATTTTCTCTCTCTATATATATATTCTTCTCTAAATGGCTGAGATGATATTATTAATAATTTCATTACTATTAATTCCATATCTTTATATTTGTGTGTGCATGCAGTATACACCCACTTATACAAACATATGAATATCAGAGTTATTGAAAATTTCTCTTCATTATTAAAATTATAATCTTACTGATTACAGGTTCATTTATGATGTTTTATTAATAGTTATAAAATTGGAAAAAAATCCATATGCTAAATAATAAGGAAAATATACATATCATGTTTCATTTAAATTATTTATTAAAATATATTTAATATTTAAATATAAATAAACATTTATTTTATAACGTCTTGCGTGCGATTATAATTACAATAGAATGACAGCCTGTTAAGCTAATTGCGCAGACGCTGTGAGAATGTTATTAATAAATGAATACCTCCGAACAACCACATGATATAGTATTTGTATAAGAGTAAAAAGGAATCCTCTTACTCTTACAACTCAAATGTTTATAAATGAGCAAATCTGAAGTAGTTGTAACGAAGGCGTGACCACAAGATATATTAAACAACCTCCATACTTCCCCATTCTTTTTTGAATTCATATAAATAAAGATACAATAAAAGACAAATGATCCCCAAGATGCATTTCATTCTGAACCAGCACTCATCAGTTAGCCCAGGTCACTATCTCTCATATACATCTCTATTATATGAAGAGTATTTATCTATAGTAAATATTTTTATTTATACCATTGTCAAACTCACTCCACTCACAACTTTGACACCATCCATCTCAGATAAATACAATAATGATTATTACTAATCTACACTGAACTTAATGTAATTAAAGGGGTTTGAAACTCAGACTTTCAAGCTCCCTATTTTAAGATCCTATACATGAGGGGCCAGAGTGACTTAAAGTCGAGATTGGTATGACAATAATATTGGCATCAATGAGAGCTTTGAGTGTTTCATCATCAGATTTTCAGTGGTATGGATGACTGAAGAATTGGAGGGTGGAGAAGATTGAAATCTGCTCATTAAAGTTGGAAGATTTGCTATCCTAATGTAAACCGACCACTGATTATATATATATGTGTGGGAGATGATGATCTGGACCAACTGGTGAGTGCTGATTCAACACAAAATACGTATATTAGAGATCATTTATTTTTTTCCCATGTGTATGGTCATATGTAAAAATGGAATGGATAGCTGTAGGAAGGTTGAAAGTCTTGAGTTCAAATCCTTTCTAATAGCAATTAAAATATATTTAATAAGCATCAAACAAAATCATAACAAAAGAAAATAGAGGGGAGAGAGTGCAGATTTGTTAAAATCAGCATCTTTATAATATGAGATTCTGAAATTCCCACTTCTTATTTATGCTTCATTAGAGAAAATCAAAAAAAACACATTCTCTCAAAATTACTTGTTTTTTTTGTTTGTTTTTGATCAAAATTTTAATGTTTATTTTGTAATTCTTGATGCTAGTTCTTTGTTATTCAAGGTGAAACAAAATAAATGTGTATTTTTTTTTAGAGTAAATGTAGCAGTTTCAAAATTTAGGATTATTTTTTTATTTTGAAGAATTGGGTAGATATTTTTTTTATCTGAATTCAAACCAAAGGTTCTTTAATGCATTCTTCTTTAATTGCATTATTTTACAAGTAAATAACTTGATCAATACAAAACTTACCCCCTGCGCAAATAATATATCCATCATGAAAAATAAAAAACAATTTTAGATTTGCTATAAGTTTTGAAGGATGATCTTAAAGTTCGATTCTCTCTAGAGTTCTGCTTCAGTGAATTATTTTGTTTGATTAGAATAGTGAATTATATTGAAATTTATTAACTAAATTTAATTATATTTGACTTATATGTCAAACTGTGATGAATTTTTATTTTTCATTTATTAAAGATAATTTATGCATAGATATAGAATAATCTTTTTATGAATCTTGGTTTCTTGAAATAAATGTTGAACTCTTATGAAGAGAAATACATTGCCATGGGAGAAAGACATTGTTTTGTATGATTTTAGTACCATTACATATGAACAAATAGTATTTTAAATTAGTTACTAGTCTTTTGCTTATATTTAAACATTAATAAATTAAACTTTGTTTAAGATCCAGAACTATAAATATAAATACAGCTTGTGGATTAGATAAATACTTATGTGTTTGTTATTTAATTTCATAGGCCTAGATGTGTATATATATATATTTCATAGACAAAATATTAAAAATGAATAAAATTATGAAAAAGTGTTAATTAGAAAAAGGGATTATTTACCAGAACAAGTATGCATTCCAAAAAAACTATAAAATTATTATACAAAGTAATTTCAAAATGATTATTTTAATTGAAGAAAAATACATAAAAAAGAGATATACAGTATTAAATTGAAAACTTTGTTGGCACATATGATTTTACAAAGAGATAAAAAATAAAAAAATACTGTGAAACATGTATTCTAACTATTAGCAGTTTTAAATTCTTTTAAATATTTTTGATTTATTCCTTAAAAGCCAGAGAAATTAACATATATATATATATGTGTCTGTGTGTGTGTGTGTGTTGATATTCCTACATACTTTTTAATATTACAACTATATAAACTAATCAACAAAGAAATTGGAATTGTTTGAAAAATATTGCTACTCCTGTAATCACTTCTATAGATAATGGTTGAATTATTTGAAATATATAAATCTTGAAATTATCTGATTTATATATAGAGTTATCATAAATAAAATTCACAATATAATCTTTAAGTTTTACATTCAAATATCAGCCTTTCAAGCTAATTGTGCATGCGCTTTTTGTGAGTGTTAATAATAAATGAATACTTTTCTTTCCAATACAAGATATAGTATTTATGCAGGAATAAAATGAATCCACTTATTCCTACAACTCAAATGCTTATATATGAGCAAATCTGAAGTACTGGCAAGGAAAGCGTAAGGATAGACCACTCATTTTAAATTACTATTTACGATGTCTGAATGAATGACTTGGGTGAAATTGTCTAGAATTTACTAAACGTCACTCCAACTGAAACTTAATCATATGAAAATAAGCATTTATTTTCATATAGCGCTGTGTTTACAATTGTATTACATTCAAATATCAGTCTTTCAAGCTAATTGTGCATGATGTTTAGTAAATTCTAGACAATTTCACCGATGTCATTCATTCAGACATCGTAAATAGTAATTTAAAGTGAGTGGTCTATCCTCACGCTTTCCTTGCCAGTACTTCAGATTTGCTCATATATAAGCATTTGAGTTGTAGGAATAAGTGGATTCATTTTATTCCTGCATAAATACTATATCTTGTATTGGAAAGGAAAGTATTCATTTATTATTAACACTCTCAAAAAGCGCATTCACAATTAGCTTGAAAGGCTGATATTTGAATGTAATACAATTGTAAACATAGTGCTATATAAAAATAAATCTTTCAGTTTGTAATGTTGTATTTTTATTTTTTAATCATTTATAAGAATAAGATTACTTAAAATTTTAATCTGTAAATGTAGTTAATATAAAAAGCCATATTCACTCCATTTTCATGTTTTAAATAAATACGTTCAAAGAAACAAAATTCATTTATTGTTAACTTTCAGTTATATAATTTAAAGGGATTTTTGAGAAACTAAATATTATACCAGTAGATGTACTTCTGAAGATGAGACTAGACAATAGTGAAGAATGGAATAGGATATTAAATGTCACATTTTTTTTTAAAAAATTACGTATTGAAAGCATTTTATTTAATATTATATAATATGAACTCTGAACTCAAAAGTGACCAAGTTTGAATCAAACTTATACCAAACTTGTAATATAATTGAGCTACTTATGCAGTTATTACAAAAGTAATCAAGCAAAGCACATACAAAAGCTATTATAAATCAAAACTTTATTTTCTTGAGTCAAATGAATATAAAGTTGAAGCCATGATATGAAGAATCATATTTTTGCAAAAAAATAAGCATCATTTCTGGGTACTATAATTGACTTCATATAGAGAAAGACTTGGTTATGCTTATTGTCCTATAAATGGGAAAACAATTAAATGTTAATATTTTTAATAAAGGATAATCATGAAATTAGCAGCTAGAGCTTTTGAAAATGATTTCAAAAAGAGAATTTGTAAAATGTAAGAAATGAGAAAGAAAACATTCCCTTATATAGAAATTAATTATAATAAGTCTAAACAAACAGTAAAAGGCTTTACAGAATAGAAATAAGAACTTTTGTTAATGAGGATCTGTAATTTAACCGAATGACATGACATAACTGTGTCGAACGAATTAATTCGGTCAAACTGAGATTCTCTCTACAACTGACATTCGGTCACTCAACTCTCTGATTCTAGCAGGCAC
>JAQFVV010014909.1:0-24220 GCA_028023455.1 Epiperipatus broadwayi | reverse complement strand
TTAGTTTATAATTGGCCTATATATTAATAACACCATATGGCCAGATTGTTCATGATGATCAGCAGATATTGTTGTCCCTGTTTTATTTTTTATTATGAGTGATCCATTAGTACATAGTTGTATGCATTCCAATAATTCTTATATTTTATCCTGAGTTTTGCACCAGCTAGATTTGTAGCCTGTTTATATTGTAGATCACTCAGATCTAGTTACAAGGAAAATGTTTGACTGTTCATTGATGATTTGACTGTTTATTATTCTATTTTAGTACTAGGTAAAACTATTATTAATCTATATTTTATAAAGTATTATTAGTAATAGACAGGGTATGAGCACAGACCCTCACATGACCCACCACTCTCCACACTATCTCATAACACTGATACATCCGAACACACATATGTCGAAAAGATAAATAATCACCAATATACGTATTTCATGCTAAACCAGCAATCATCAGTTGGTCCAGATTACCATCTCCACACATATATGCTACAAGTGCTCAGATATATATTAAGATAGCAAATCCTCCCACTTTAATGGACAGGCTTCAATCCACTCCGCACTCCAACTCTTCAACTGTCCATCCAATTGAAAATCTGATGATGGAACGCTCAAAGGCCACCCCGAGGCCGAGATCATTGTCACACCCATGTTGACCTAAAGTCAATCTGACCCCTCATGTACAGGACATAATCCATTAAATACATATACAAGGGATAGGCAGACATCTCTAATATGTAATAGATGAAATACTACATATAGGTTAGTTTATGCTCATTCAATGTTACAACCCTCATTTTATATTTTTCCTGTTAGGCATTTCTTTTATATTTTTACTGTTTTGGATTATTTTATGGTGAGGTTGATGTTCTGCTCTTACACCCATATTCACCTTTATGTTATGTACCATTAGAATTAACCAACAAATTGAAGGTCTGACAATGACCAAGTTCTTTTTGTCACTATACATAGACACACAAATTGAAGTTAAAAATTACATCTAAAAGTTCTTTTTATTTTGATGAAAAATTCTCTATAAAATATGTATTACATTGAATTATGTGACAAGAGTATAGATGAAAATAAAATTTTAATTGATCATAAATTATTAATGATATTGATGTGTACATAGGTATTCATGTGTAAAGTTGAACAAAAAGTCAAAGTATTATTTTGGAAGGTTCAATTAAATGTGTGGCTTTTGAAAATTGTTTAATTGTACTTTCAATACTAATGATGGATGGAAGATTTTCATTTTTTTTTTAAATACCATGATTTTATGTAACTCCAGAGTATTTTCTATCTCAGAAACTTACTAATCTACTTTTTAGTTTTGTTATTTTCAGTTGTTTATCAGGATAAGTTAACATTATACTGTCATGAATCTCAGTCTGTAAGCCTTGTAAATAGTGAGCCAGATATGAAGTTGTATTTACCAGCCTTTAAAACTAAAAGAAGCAAGGTATAGTTTGCAATTTTTTATTACCTTTTTAAATTGACAAAAAATAGGATGTTGTAAAAAATATGCAGTTATTTATATTACGGGTTATTGTACTTTACAGTCTCTAAATTGATATAGACCTTATGGTGTTCATGCTGTCTTGTAGTTCAAGTGCAATGGCTGGATTATGACTCTATTCCAGGATTTCAGTTAATCATAAACTTTTTTCTTTCATATTCTGGTCAAATCTATTAAAAATGGCTTTGATAAATGTTTTGTATAATTAACTTATTATTATATCTGCATAAATGTTTAAAAGAATAATATATAATAAAAATAAAAATAGAAAACAGACTTACACACATAATCTGATACACTTGTAAATGAATGAAAACTAAAAAATTGAATTAGATTAATAAAACAATGTGTTGAGCCAGTAAGGTTAAAATAAGACAGATTAGATGTAATAATAATTATAGTAGTAATGTTAGATAAGGTGAAAAGTTGCATGAAGAAGGTTGTGATGTGAAGCATATTTTATAAGATATATTTTAAGTTTGTATTTGTATTTTTGGGTGCAAAAGTAATTTAACACAGTTTTTACTTAACTTTAAAAAAGATCAAATATAAACTTGTATAATGCGTAAAAAATTGAAGATGTAAGAAGAGTGTGATCAGAATTCAAAAGATCAGTATCCAGTGGAAGGAATCTAACAGATTAAAGGATGAATTCATGATAGTATATTGCAAATGTTCAGAGAAATAAAAAAAGCTAAAACCTATAAGAATAGAATAATTAAAGAGAGATAAACGAAGAGAAGAGGCTAATAAAGAGAAATATGAACAAGAAAAGAGGATAATAAAAAGTATGAACAAATAGACCAATAAATTAGAAAAAAAAAACAGAAAAAAAACAGTAAAGAAATGTAAGAAAATATTCTAAAGAAAGTAGAAGAAAACAATCAATACAGAGAAAAAAGTTAATGAAATGTAAGAAAATATTCTAAAGAAAGTAGAAAAAACAATCAATACAGAGAAGATAATAAAAAATCAGAAGCAATTCAAAGGTTTCTAAACAAAATAGGAAAAATCACCCTTGAAAAGTAGATGTTGTTTTAAAAAATAAAAGATTAATCAGAAGCAAGATTGTCAATTGTGTAAAAAATGCAATCAAAAATTGAACCAAAGTTATCTAGAAGGTAATCAGGATAAATCTCAAATAATGAAGAGAGAAGAGAACAAAGAGAATGACAGAATATATTTTATATATCATTTGGAGAGTGTAATGCAAAAGGAAATGCAAATAACAGATCAAATTATAACTGAATCACGACATCACTTCAAAAAATAAGTGGGACAAATCAATTGGATGAAAATACAAGTAAAAACAAATATATTAAATAAAAAATGAAAACAATAAATGAAATTAATGAAGCATAAAACAAAGAAATTGGCATTATAGTAAAATAGTGCAACAAATTTTTAAAAAAATGCACAATCAAGAGAAATACATAGTAAGTATTTAAAATATACTTTATTTGTATAAGGCCAGATGTTTAAAATAAATGTATTGACAGCTGATGTTCTGACAAATGGGCAAGTATTAAAAATTGGGAAATATAACTTACTACATATAGCAAACAAAATTCTTATGTATGTTAACAAAAATGTATTGAGCACATAATAGAAAATTATTTAGGCAAAAACCCATAAAAAATAAGAACAGAAGATTTTAGCTTTTCCAACTTTCACAATAAAAGTTTTCGAAAACGAAAATTGAAACTAATATAAAAAATAGAGCTGTTTTAGGAAAGAATAAAACAATGCATGAGAGGGATGCCTGGATAAAAAAGATATTAATAGTAGGTCTTAGATTATAAATGATATAGATCATTACTATTCAATTACAGTCTAACTTAAGTAAGTATTAACAACTATGCATGTATTAGAATATTTACCTTAATTTTCCTATAGTTTTGAAAGTACCAGTAATAAAGTGACAATTAATTATATTTCTAAAATAATGAAAATTTAAATGTGATTTCCCATTTCTTTGTCTTATAATTATGTTGGGTATTGTAATGCTATTGTGTTTTCCAGCTCTAACCATGCCAATATTATAAGCTCCTTAGGTTAGATTAACTAAATCACTCAACAGCACATGATCACCATTTTCTATGCATGATCAAGTTGTTAAAACAGGAAAGACACTTCATACAGTAGTGCAACACAGGGCAAGTGAGAATAATCAATGGATGCAAGAAGATTTGTGCATAAACGTCCTATCTAGAATCTAATCATATAATATCCAGAGATTAGTTTCTTGCTTGTGGCTTTCATCAGAGAGGAGTCTTGTATTTAAGAGCATTTCACCTAGAGCTAGACATTAGGATCTAATACAACACTCTAGCAGCCACTATTCATATCCTCACAACGACAAACTGTGAGACAAAAATTAAAAACCAATATTTTTAATCCATTCTCCTTAACTGATATAATAGTATAGGTTTGAATTCAGTTCAGTACATATACATTTTGTTGTCTATAGTTCTTTAATAGCTACACCAACCACGACCCTATTAGGCACAATTGGTATTAAACCAGTAAACATCACATGTAGTGCTCTCTGATCCAAGGCTCCTCACTGATGAAAGCCACAAGTTAGAATGTAGTCTGTGGATATTGGATGAGTAGATAATATATAGGGATTTTATGCACAAGCCTTTTTCTATTCATTAATAATTATTCTAACTTGCAATGAGTGGTACTACACTATGAAGAGTTTGATTTATTTCAACAGCTTTAACAAGCAGAGAAAATACGGATCATGTGATCTTTAGTGATTTAATACTAACCCTGCCCAATAAAATAGTGTTGGCTATGGTTATTAAAGAACCAAAAATTCCGAAATGTATGAGTATTGATCTGGATTTAGAACAATATGACTATATAAGCTAATGAAGTAGGATTGAAAATACTATTATGTTTTCAATTTTAGACTCATCGTTTTATAGTTAAGTAGACATTAAAGGTGGCTGCTGGAGTTTTGAATTAGATCTTAAGATCTACATGCAGTGCTCTCAGATCCAAGGTTACTCATAGATAAAAGTGACAAGCTAAAAATAAATCTGAGGATATTGTATAAGTAGTAGTAGATAGGGATTTTATGCACAAACCTTCTTGCATCCATTGATTACTTTGGCTTGCACTGAGTGGCACAATGGTATGAAGAGTCTCAAATGTTTTAACAATTTGAGAAAGCATAAAAAATGGGGATCATGTGATGTTTATTGGTTTAATATCAATCATGCTACAGTGGTGGCTATTATTATTAAACAATCAAAGGCATCAAAATGTATAAGTACTGAACAAAGTTTAGACTTTATAACTCTATAAGACAATAAGCTTGGATTGACAATATTGTTTTGAAATTTAGTCTCTAGTTTAGTAGAGATAAAGAGGGGGCTGCCGGAGGTTTGCCTTAGATCCTAAGATCTATATGCAGAGCTCTCAGATTCATGGATCTTTACTGATGAAAGTCACCAGCTACAAACCAGTCTGGGGATATTGGATGAGTAGGTACCAGATAAAAATTTTATACACAAACCTTCTTGCATCTATTAATTACTCTGGATATCAATGACATTACTATATGGAGAGTTTTGACAGTTTTAACAGATTGAGCAAGCATAATGATTATGTGATATTTAGTGGTTTAATACCAATTCTTCTTAATATAATAGTGGTGGCTATGGTTATTAGAAAATCAAAAACATCAAAATGTGAGACTACTAAATTGTGTTCAGACCTATATCACTATATATGCTAACAAGCTTGGATTGAAAATATGTTTTCAATTTTAGACTCTTAGTATTGTAATTAAGTGCAAATAAAAAGTGACTGCTAGTTGGTTGCATTAAATTCTAATATCTACATGCAGGGCTCTTAATTCTAAGACTTTTCTGATGAAAGCCACAAGTTAGAATCTAGTCTGGCATTATTGGATAAGCAGGTACTGTAACGGTCAGATTTATCTATCTTGCTAACACCCTGCAGAATTTAAATCCAGACAATAAACTCAACACTAAGAAAAGCTGCTTCTCAGAAATCGTAAATTGAATCAAATTTCTATGCTCTACAGCATCACCTATTTGATAACACATCTGATGCTACTGATTATATAACCGTTTTACCAGTGACGGTGGTCAGGGGAAAACAAGAGTCTCTATACTACAATATAAACTTAAGTCTGCTAATTAACATGTATGGATGGTATACAATAGATATATAAAAGTGATATAGACCAAGATAGTGGTGTGGATCAAGAAAGTTAATAATTAGAATCAAAATAAATAGTAAACTTCAAAAGATTTATTGATTTAACAAATATATATGTGCGCTGTATGTAAGACAGTGATGAATAATTAAAGATATATGTTGAAACAAAACGTTAGTTAAATTTACATAATAGCTGATTAATTAATTCTTTATACATTGGGTTAATGCAATAACATTATGATAATGTGCCTAAGTAAAATTAATAAAGAGAGTTTGCGAAGATATGTGAGGTGCTTTGAGTAAATATAATAAATTATTGAATTAAAAGATTTGAGATAGTAAAGATTTCAACAAAACGTTTATTGAATTCGAGAATAGAACAGACTGATACTCATTAAGCTATAAGATAAGGGATGTGATTAAGACATGCAAATTAATGGACATAACTAAATTCACATTAAGGGATTGGTGGTGCTAGTGAAGATTTAATGTAAAGGACGGAGGTTGTGGTACATTAAAATCATGAAGCTTTGCAAAATAAAATAACTAATCAATAAATAAGAAAAATGATATACGGAATGGCATCTTGCCATAAATTCATTGGAAGTTGTGTCGCATGGCAGCCCAAGTCTGAACTCATCCAAATACTTAGTGACTGTGTAAAAACCACATAGAATTCTTAGGTGTGACAATTCTAATACACACTCTAACTGGAAACTGCAGTAAAAAAGAAAAGGGGGAAATGGTTTTAGCCATTTAAAGCCCTTGAAGAAACAAAGCGGTCTCAAACATCCCATACACCTACCAGCAACACTCAAACAAAGTACATAAAATATTTTAAAAGAACGCATTTTAGTTTAATAAGGCACCTAATCAATTCCCAAATATTTATTTTAAAAAAATCCACACACTCTCGACCTCAAAATTATAAGTTTGGAAATTAAGCAAAAGACAATAAAACATATTTAAATAGGGAAAATGCATAATTATGGGGTTTATAAGAATACAAGAATTAATCCACAATCATGCATTTGTATACTATTCACCCATTAACCTTGCACATATCCTCACATTATGTTAAAACAAATAGACATATGGATTTCTAAATGCAAAATTATTTAATGATTAAAAGATAGTAAGATAGTTCTCAAATAAGTGATTTAATGAGATATAAAAATAAAACCAATTTATAATTAAAATGCGAAATCAATGTCATATTAATTTAACAAACAGAAAAGGAGTAATTCACTCTGATTAATGGCTATATTGGCACACCATCATAATATAATAAAAGAAAACAGATTACTAAATACAAAATATTAACCTAAGTATAGAGACAGTGCACACTAATTAAGTCATAGAAATTTTACAGAAAAACATTTTAAGACAAAAAACAAATTAAATTAGCTACAGCTTATAAAAAGGAATATAATTTCACAAAAGCTCTTGGGTTAATTAGATTACCTCATTGGAAAGTAAGGCATTTTAATTCATTTTCATATGGAGACTTTTCTAGCTGTATTTTTATATTGGACTATTTTTATCATCTAATATGTCTGTTGAATGTCTTTACAAAAGTTAATTTCATTTAAATATTCCAAATGCATTCAACTATTAGTAATATCACAGCAAACAACTATTAGTAATATCACAGCAAACAGGTTTGTATATGCACTAACTGTTTGATGGCAGCAGCATTTACAATAATTTGGCAGTAACTTTTGGTTCAAAGCTCACATCTTCAGCAGTGGTGGCAATTTTCAAGGCTTCTTAAGTGAAGGCATCAGTTGGCATCATGTGCAGCAGACGGCCATTTTCGAAAGGAAAATAGCCTTGCTGGCTATACACTGACATTTTAAATTTCTCATTAAAGGCTGGGATGTGCAGTTCTCCAAATACACCTGGCTTTAGCTTCTTGTAGTGGAATAAATTCTTAACTCTCAGCAAATTCCACTTTTACAAAACAGCTTTTTGACTCACAAATATAATTGATAACTTTAAAATTTACTTGACTAATTTCTGATTTTAATAACAAATTGCTTGAAGTTTAATTGCCCACTCCTTGTTAAAATAAATCCAGCCCTATATATAAGAGAGTTGTACAAAAATACTGCCCTGCAGCATAACAAACATACCCAAAAAAGATTTGCTATCTAATCAATGCTGTAATTAAACTTATCCGAGCATCCAAAAAACTTAATAAATGTTATAATTAATTTTACTATTGTTAATTACCTTGTAGATATTCGGATTAAAATTTTAAATTCATTTAAGAAAAACCTTTGCTAGTGAAAAAATATCTTCAGTCGACATCTGCTGTCTTTCTTGATAAGCCACTAGAATATATTAATTAAAACTATTGATTTCTTACCAACCCTCATTTACTTTTTACATAAAATTGATGGCATAATTTTAAAATCTAAAATTACAACTTATTTACTTCTTTTAATTTTCAATGTTTCAATCTACTTATGAGATGAATATAATTTTATTTTAAACTAAAACAAATATTATCAATGTTAATATCTTTTTTTATGAACAGATTTAAACAGAAACAAATTTAAATAACAAAATACTATTTTAACTTAAGTTTTTAAAAATGAATATACCACAGTATGTGCACAAACACGACCTATATAACGTACTTTTTAAATGAATATTTTTACATTTACATACACATAATTTATATTAGTTATTTCTGCTGGGAATTAGATATATATTTATATATAAATTAGGCAAGATTTTCAGCATATAAGGACATTACAGACATACTATGATACATTGGGGATATAAACTAAGATATGAGGGCAGGAAAGATGTGAGGAAAGGTAAAATGAAGATCTTCAAAGCAAATCTTACTGTTTCCATACTAGATAGATATTTTAAGCACAAACTTCTTGCATCCATTGATTACTCTGGATTGCACTGAATGGCACTTCTGTATGAAGAGTTTTGCCTGTTTTAAGGATTTAGTTAATGGAGAAATTAAACATTTAATTAGTTGTTTTTTATAATAATTGTATTTAATTTTATCAAATTCTTATAATTCTTGATTTAGATATTTACTTTTAGTAAATAATAATACTCAAACATTATTTTTTAATAAAATGCATATGGTAATATGTTATTTAAATGTATAAAAAATAACTATAAAATTAGATAAATAATTTTTTTTTCATTTATATTTTAAATTATTTATTAGTTATAATTTTAATTTTAAAAATGTACTAAAAGAAAAAAATGTTTACAGTAAATTATTTATCAATTTTAATTTCAACTTCCTAATAATAATAAAGTAACTAAAATTTTATGTTTAATTATATTTTTCAATGAAAAGAAATATATATATATATAATTTTAACATTTGTCAAAATATTACTTTAATTAATCAGAGTTATTTGTTCTCTTCAAAGCAATATGCAATGGCTATCAAATCAGGGTAATTAACAGAGGTGGATTAAGGCAAATGAGGGTCTTAAATGTTAAAAATTTCAGGGACCATCAAACTAAACTTAGAAAAAAAAAATTTTTGAGCAAACTCTCATTAAGTTATTAACAAAAAAAGTAATCAAAAATTTCATTCCATGTTACATTAAATGAATTTATTAAAAAACATATTTATATGAATTTCCACCTTGCTTTATTTTTTGTAAATTTATCAAGTATTTTTACAGTGTCAATTCAACAAAACTTTTTGCTCTATATCCAAAAAGGTCATATTATTTTAACCTTTCTTCTCCCATAATGCTCCTTAAATAATTTTTATAAGATTCAACATACATGTACTTTGCAAAAAATACATATATCAATAAGATTCTTTTTTATTACAGTGTCTAAATAATATTTAACTAATTATAGTAAATCAATAAATAAAAAAAATATCTTCCAGCATCTTTGGTCTTCATTTGGACTTCCAATTTCTGAGTGTGTTGAACAACTGAATGACAGGGCAGCAAGGACTTAATTTCACTTTAATAAGTTATAGGCATTGAGATCTTGGTCATCATTGTCAGCTGGAATTACATGGCTACACGCTGTCAGTTTGGAAAGAGATGAGTGGGTGTACAGAAGTGGGCTTCTACTCAATATTCATATCACTGGTTAATGTTGATATTTTCATTTTCTTGAGGTTTCTTCTCAATATTTTTATCTTTATGGCAGCATCAATAAAACTGCAACTTATTTATATAACTTGTCAGAACTTTTGTTTGAAGCTTCTGAGCTTTGTTTCCTTTTTTTATTAGTTTTCTTAATATTGGATGATCAATGTTTCCTTCTTAGATGTGACATTATTAAATGGTCTCACCACCTTATAGGTGGAAGTCATATGTCAGATGAAAGGAGCTCAGCTCAGCAATGCATTCCACATTAGATTATTCTATATCTTCATGCTTCTATAGTAAAGAAACAACAACAATCATAACAGTAATATTCGTAATAATAAATCAATCTCTCAGCACCTGGTGAATAGTTTATACAACACATGCATTATCATATGAATTTTAGTAACCTCCTACAACAATTTTATCAGCCAGCTCTACCTTTGTGGCTAATGGATTAGAACAATTCATACAGCTTTTTACACTTTAAGGTTGTTATCACTTATTTCAATCTTTAAAATTTTATCTGGGTTTTACCCAGACCACTTTAATTGATTCACATCAATTTCCAATTTTGATACAAAAAAGAAAGTTTATAGTCAAGTGTTGTTAGCCAATAGGTCATCTCAGTCACCTTGCAAGCACAATAGTTGTTTGCAGATGGTTGTGGGTTTGCATACTGGCCAATGCTATGACATATGAAAAAAAGAAAGTTTGTCACTTTTCTCTTACAATGGATTGATATTAAAAAATATAAATCCCAAAAATAAAATCAGATTTTCTCTGCCAATCTTGGCTTCTCATTGTCTTGGACTCTTTTCATATAATTATATATATCGCCATTTTGCTGTGTATTTTTTCTATCTGATGAAAACCAGTCCTCTGGTTGAAATATAATATTATTTATTGGATTTATAAGTCTTTTTAATTTTTATATATATATTGTTTATAACACTTCTTCATATACACTTTAATGCAACAAATTTTCTTAAAAACTTCTTTATTTTCCTTACAGTTTTGACTATACAGCAGTATTCATCAGAACTCTAATCTTCTTCTCTGGACAGTCAAAACTGTAAGCAAAATAAAGAAGTTTTTTAAAAAATTTGTTACATTAAAGTGTATATAAAAAAGTGTTATAAGCAATATTTTATCAGTGCATTAGACGATAATTAGCTATATAAAAAAATGAAAGATAAAATATAGCTAATAACTAGAGTCTTAAAATTATATTATCTAATCTGTAAATAAAATAGTATCACTTAATAAGCAATATGTCATATATTTAGATTTAAATTAGTATTTAAGAAAAGGTATTAATAAATTATATAACTGCTATACACATATTTAGTTAATATTTAGTATAATGTGCATTCATAATTTTAAATTTATAAAAGTTAAAAGAAAGATAGAAAGAAAGAATGAAAGAAATCTAGCTGAATGAATATTTTAATTGTTAGGGTTTAAAATTTATTAGGTTACTAAATTGCTAATAAGTTAGGTAAATTATTTCATTTAATTATATTTATAATTTATACTTATTAATTGTCAAAATAATTCAGTCATATTTAATTATTCAAAGTTTAGATTTATTATTAAAATAAGCTTGTCTTAAATAAAATTAGTTTCTGGTTCTTATGTGTGTGTGTATTCATGTATTTACTTATTAGTCTTTAAATCTTTGATTCTATTCATTACAATATTTAATTTATTTATTAAACTTTAAAAATAAAATATATAATAAACTTGGCAAATAAAGGGTTAAACTTATTATTTTAAACTTCTGATATAAACAAAATCATAGCGAAATAAAAATATTATTGGATTTAAAATATGGGAAATCAGTAAATTATTATATTTTTCTGTTTATTATTAAAAAAAACTTTATTCATGTTAATTAGTTCACTTGTTATTAATCTTGAAATTGAATGCAGACCCATGATGTCTACTTTCAGAAGAAACTAAGACAAAGGGGCTTGTGACTGATTTTTTCTCACCGACATTGTCATTGATTAAACTTAAATAGTGTAATTTTTTCTAATTTTTTTATTTTTAAGTGTTAAAGTCTATTTCTTTAAAGTCATTAACTTACAATGAACGGCTAGAAGAAATTTAAGGTATCTCAGTTTTTTCATGCTTATTTAAATATTTGAAACCAGGCACTCTTCACAAATCTGGGAGCTTAATTGTAAGTATAGAGGATTTGAACTCAGATTTTCAAACACCCTTCAACTATCCACACTATCTCATACAACTGATACACATGACCACACACATGTAGAAAAGATAAATAATCACCAATATACGTATTTCATGCTAAACCAGCACTCATCAGTTGGTCCAGACTATCATCTCTCACACATATATATATAATCAATGCTCAGTTTATATTAAAATAGCAAATCTTTATACTTTAATGGACAGGCTTCAATCCACTGCAACCTCCAACTTTTCAGCCATCCATATCATTGAAAATCTGATGATGAAAACTCAAATCCCATGCTGATGCTAATATTATTGCCATGCCCATGTTGACCTGAAGTCACTCTGACCCCTCATGTATAGGACAGTATCCATTAAATACATATAAGAGGGATGGACAGGATACAGGCTTAATATGTAAATATTTGAAACCAGGCACTCTTCACAAACCTGGGAGCTTAATTGTAAGTATAGAGGATTTGAACTCAAAATTTTCAAACATCCTTCAACTATCCACACTATCTCATACAACTGATACACATGACCACACACATGTATAAAAGATTAATAATCACCAATATTAGTATTTTGTGCTAAACCAGCACTCATCAGTTGGGCGTGAGCTTTAAACTTAATCCTTATCTAACTTGTTTCAATACTACCCTCATCCCTTTAGATTCGAACCCTTATACACTCCTAATATAACTTAGATTGACTTTGTATATTATTTTAACCTTTCAATATTATTTTTAAACTCATATGAACATTACTTTAACATATTTATTTACATTACTACATTGTTTTTAAACTATTACGAACATTATTCTAAATATTTATTTGTGCTACAATATTATTTTGAAACTATCACGGACATCAGTTTACATATTTATTTATATTACGATATTATTTTAACCCATTACTTTAACTTATATATTAAAGTGCGTGTATTCAGAAAACTATTTTGTTTTACTGCTCTTTATTATTATACAAAGATTTTATTGGACTTGATTACTTTAAACCATTTACTTACTTCCTGTTAACAAGGCTGTAAACTTTAGCGATGAGCATCTGAAAAATTCGTCGCTAATGTAATGATCCGGAGAAGTTGGACTTAAAGTACCTGCACTACAGGGTACCATCTAGGCATTTGAACCTAGAAAAAATTTATAGAGTAGGCAGATACGTAAGTCAAAAAAAAATTTTTTTTTTTTTTTATATTTTGCATCCGGTCATTAGCCCATGTCACTAGCTCAGTGGAGAAGCAGAGATTTAATAACATAATATAAAAGTATATATAAGAAAAGAATAAAATTAAGCCACTGCCAGTAATTAGCATACAAACATTTATTTAAGCACATATATATAAGATTTACATTTATTATTTTAATATATTTATTTTAGATTTTACCTTGATTTTAATTTAAATTTACATTTTAATTTTTATATTATTTGTTTACATTTTAATTTTTACAAGTTTGCACAGAGGAGTTTATAAAAGCTTGTTTTATAATATTGAATATAGATCGGTTACATAGATTTCACTGTCAAAAACATTTCAAAATCAACATAAATGATCAAAATACAAAATTATTGACACCGACAATTGCATAGGGGATACAAAATCCCAGTAGTATTCACCATAAGATACTTGCATTGTCATCAATAACCTAAAAGACATCCGAACAAATACATTTAAGATACTCACCAGTAAGATATCGTTATTCATCGAATGTCTATATATTTTGATCAAATATGAAAACGAAAAACACAATTAACCGATAAACAATCCATGCAAGTGTCTATAAACAACATAAATTTTAGGCATTTTTATTTTGTGTCGAGTCTGAATAGACTGCGTAGATTTGCATTTGAAAATAAAACATTCTATCCCTATTTAACCTTAGGCTAAAATTCTGCAGTCAAAACTGGCATCAATCCATCTGATACATCGATGTATTCAATGTAATATGGAAATACGGCAGCACAAAAAGTTAAAAGAAGTAATTGCCTCTCGTCAGATAGGAATATTATGTCTATCTGCGAAGAAGAGCAATAAAAAAAAACTCCATAGAAAGGAACTGTGTTCTACATCTTATAATTCCTTCCATAGGCAAAGCGGGAGAGTGCAGCCATATGAAGCGATTCTGCCAGTAGCGAATCTGTACTACATCTACTAAATTACACCAATATATCCAATCCATTGACCCAATTTAACCACAAAACAAATAACCTAAGATTACCCTGCCCTAATATAACTTTACAAATCTATACAGCCATTCATGCCCGACTTAAGTTTAACATTTAACTACTTTAATTTAACGGAAAACAGAAATCATAATAAAACTTAAAGAACAAAAAATAAATAAATGGAAATGATTTTACACAAAAACAAAAAGAGAAATACATCAAATAAAATTATAACTAATTAATAAATATTTTAGTTTGGTCAGATAGGATTCTATTTGTACCAATTAAATACTAGGAAAATATAAAATTTAAAGTTCTTAGTGTTTCAAATTAATATTGTTCGTTATATTTTATAAAGTTCTTACGGTTTAAAACGTCCAATTTTTATCCGTTGTTTGTTGTTTCCAATTTCTTGCAGTTGCTTGTCATGCACGTGAATTCCCATGCCGTCCTATGGTCCTCAATGTAGCAAAATGATAGTTCATTTTTTTCCTTTCTCTGCAGAACTGAAGGGATTAAAGCTGTGCATCTTTTTCAACCCCTTCAGCACTAACATCTATCCGTTACATCTTTTAATAATCAATAACTAACTAATAATGTCCAACCTGTCCTTTTATATTTATCTTCAGGATTGATTTGACATTATGTCATCGATGTGAAGATCCTTTCGCTGAGGTCCGATTTCCCGATGGATTTCTTTCATTGGCTATTTGTTTCTATTGTCTTCCTATCTGACCGATGTTTTTACATTTTAAATGCCCAAGGCTAGTTTACATAACTAATTAAATTTATCATTTCCATTTCTGATTAACTAAATGTGTTTTCCAAATTAAAGATATATTTTTATCTTTAAATGTTTTTAAGTTTTGTTTTTTAAATGCGAACTTTTTATTTTAACTTTATGATTAATAATAAAAAAACAATGTAACGTCTGTGCTCGTTACACTAGGGACCTCTGTAGATCTTTTAAAACACATGCTTACGCTATGAAGAAAAGAGAGAATCCCTTCTTTACTTCAACCTACTTTTATATATAAATAGGTGAAGCTGAAGTGTTTTGATATAAGAGTGTGAAGTTATTAAATATGTCACTCATTAAGTCCACAATTCCTATAATACATTAATACTTGTGAAATCTTATGATTTACTACTCATCGCTAAGGTTTACAGTCTTGTTAAAACTATTACTGAAATAATAGTGAGCGTTTAATAAAATTTATAATTACTTCCTTTTATTAACTTTCATATATTCAAAACTATTTTATTTTAATGTGTGTGCTCAGAAAAAAACTGTTTTATTTTATTGCGATTCATTATTGTACAAATATCTATTTGACTAACTTAATTTTATTCTAAAAATTCCGTTATCTTTTTATTTATTTAAACCTACCACTTTACTTTTGCATCATTAATTTGACCCATTTATTTAACTTGATTTTATTGATTTTTTATTTATTTGAACTGTTTATTTATGAGCATTTTTCTTTCTTAATTAATATGTGCATGGGGAGAAAAAAAAATCTTTTATTTTGTAAGCCTCCATTATTATTATTACTTTCGAGCATTTAACTTATTATTCAGTTATTTTTAAATTTATTATCTTAGTTTTAAATAGAAGTTTCAGATTTAAACTTCTCAGATTTATTTACATTAGAATAATCATATTCGTGCTCATTGTCCATTTCCGGTCCTTTTTATTTCCATCTACTTTAATATTCTGACCCTTAGCTAACTTCTAAACTATGTCTGGCATTTCCCTTTTTCTTTCTACAAATTCTATAATATAAACTAACTTTCCTCTCTTATCGGTCCCACTTTTATAATTTATTGCTTTATCTCTTTCTGTTGTTGTTCTATTTTCAATTTTGTAAATCAGAAAACCTTTATACCTAGACAAACTCTGAATTATTACAATCTGGGAATATTTTTTTCTACGCTTTCTTTTTTTTAATCTATTTTTAAATCTGCGTCTACAACGAATGCGAACATTTACTTTAAACATTTTATTTTTAATTCTTCATAAAAACTCTTTTACGCTATTTTCTATCTTTTGATCTACATAAGTTTTTACTTTATCTGTAGCAATGCTATCTGATTCTAATTTAATTTCTATTTCCAAACTAATATATTTACCACTATCTGACTCTACTACCTCTTTTGTGACCTCAATTTCCTTATTTTCTTTGACTAAATCTACCTCTACGATCTCTTGATTTTTCTCTATCTTTCCTGTAATTTCATATCTTATTTCCCTTACTTCTGCTCTGAGTTCTTTAATTTCTTTTTTTAACCTGACTAATTTCTTCCTTCAGTTCTGCTTTGAGTTCTAACTGACTTTGTTTAAATTTCTGACACAATTCTTGTTGACTTTGTTTAATTTCTTGACGCATTTCTTTTATCAATTCTGCTTTGAATTCAGCTTTAAGCTCTTGTTGGCTTTGTTCAAATTTCTGACACAATTCTTCTTTAAACTCTTGCATCATATTCATCATCATTTTCATCATTATTCATGTCTCAGATACTTCTTCTTTCTCTTTTTCCACTAACTGGGGATTTTTAAAATATATTGGGCTTTCTTTCAGATCCATTTTCGAAAATTTCAATTTCAAAGTACTAGCACTTATGTTAAACTAAATTTAATATACGACTTATTTATTTTTCTTATTAAAATGGAAATACAAACTACTCCACCCTTTTGTCCTTTTCTCTACCCGATCTTAATGCTTTAACTCCGGCCAAACATCTAATTGACTCTGATTTGATAGCATAAATGTCAAAATCTCTTTTCATTTTGGAAAAAACATTTTTTGGTCAATTCTTTTTTTTTAAAAAAATTAAAGCACTTTTACATACGTAATTTAACTTTTGCATAAAACATTTTTAACCAAGAAACAAAGTATTTATTTAGCTGTCATTTATGACAAGTCGAGCCCCATGTTGGGCGCCATTTGTACCGGGTTCGAATTAAAACAAACAAATATTTAAGAATTATATATATATTGTAACGGTATAAAAATATGCCATTACATTATTTTAAAACTAAAATAAAAGATCGTGAATAAAAATTGATTTATTACAATGAAAAAAAAACAACGTAAAAACTGAAAATTAAAACTTGTGTAACATATATACGCTACAGATAGGAAACTTTGAAAACTTTTAAAAATAAAAGCATTTGAAAGTATTTTTTTGTAAAAAGTAAAGATATAAAGATTTGATATCTTTGAAAATAGAAAAAATGTTGATTTCTCTAATGTTAGAAAATGGAAATGATTGCCTTATTAATTAAATGATTGTTTGAAAGCAAGCTGTCCCTTGACACATTTAAAATAAATTAAATGGTCAGATAAGAGAATACAAAGAAATTAAATGACCAATGCAAGCACGAAAATGACAGCATAGACCATAACTGAAACATGAAAAGATTAGTGACATCTTGCTGGTTGAATCCAAAGATTGGATGATAAGAGACTAATAAAAATATAAAAGCCAAAGGATTATTATAATTGTTATCTGAGAGATGACTATGAATATATGGTTATAACTAGCTATATTGCAGACTTTCATGATGTGGAAGTCTGCAATAAATTTAATTTTTTGGACAACCAGCTGCGGCCTCTGGATGACAGTTCCTGACTATATGAATGGCAAGTAACGATTTTATTAAAAAGAAAAGAACAAACAATCTACATAAGTGATCACGAAGTTGGATCTCTAAATCTACAGAAACCATAAAGTATAAACTTTTACCAATTGAACTTTTTTTTAAATAATTACATTATAACTTCAATAAGTAATCAATCTAAAAAAAGTAAAGTAAGTAAATGGACTCTTATCTGACCAATAATAATTATAAATATTTATTTTTATATAAGTTTGCTATTTCAATCATTTCCATTTTTATTTATTTATGTTTGTATTTAACTAATTTATTTCTATCTGTTAACTAAAATGTATTAAATTTAAGTTGGGGATAAATAGCTCTATAGATTTATTATGTTTATGTTAGTTTAAGGAGGTTTAGTTTCGGATTATTTGTCTTGTGGTTAGATCGATGCTGGTGGATGAATATATGTGTTAATATCAATGTAATGTGAAGCATGTTTAGCATACAGGGCAATGTGCCCAAATGAATGCATGACCCCAAAGAGGGAGTCATATCATTGCAGTGGACGCAGAGGTATTTCCTGCGCCATTGACCCTTTTTTATTTCTAGCTCTATGGACAGGATTTATAAGTCAGCAGAGAGACCACTCTCCCCCATACATAGCACTCTTTAATTAATTTATATATGTGATTTCTTTGTCAGACAGATGCACGTTTCTGTACTGGCAAGGATCACATCCCTTAAATAATATCACACTGTCAGATGCACATTCCTTTCAGCATGGTTTATGCTAGCACCTTCATATAGGATTGGTTGTGACTATATATCCGAAAGCAAGTGTTGGTTTGGCTATGAACTTTTAGTCTGAGATTGAACGATTGTTTGGAAAAGTTTTTAGCTGAGAAATTTATATAGCCTATCTATACCCAACACACTAAAAATAATTTATTATTAAAATGTCAATCTGTGCAATCTATTTAAAATGGTAATTTAAATTTTAAAAAAAGTAATGTTAAAATCTAAATCTAAATTTTATTCCTCAATTTTGAAATGATTTATATATATATGCATCAATAAATTGTTTTTTTGTGTGTGTGTATAATTACTGGCAGTGGCTTATTTTATATATTTTTTAATATTAAAAACATTCTTAGATAAGAATTAATAAAATATATCGTAAAATATAAGTTTTCTGCATCTCCTTAAGCTAGTGGCAAGGGTAAACGGTCAATAAAATAAAAGTTGGGTTTTTAACTTGCGTATAGGCTGACTTTAAAATTTTTCTAGATTTGAATGGCCTAGATGGCATCCTCTTTTGGTAGATATGGTACGAGTGTTAGCTCCAACCATCCCGACTGTTTTAATATATATATTGTGCCATTACAATTTAGTCAGTAGCTAAATTTGTAGTAATGTGCATGAAAGAAAATGTGGAACAAAAATCATCATCATATTTTTATATAAAAAAGGAAGCTGTAGGGCACCCAAGGTTAATCCCTACAAGATCAAATTCTAAAAACCTTAGACAGAAAGAGAATGTGAGAAACAGTTAGTTCTTTAGTTGTTTGTGTGTTGATAAAACTCAAAACAGTAGTACACACCTTCTTATTTAATAGTTATTTTTATAGGGTTATAACACACTTATATAGGCAGTGTGTGTAAGCTATTTAGTTGTCATTTCATATTTTAAATATCAAACTTTCTTCAAAACTAGTATGCATTTGCTAGATTATAATATTTTATTATTATCTGTTTCTATTTTGTTTTTCTATGAATATAATTTGGGGTTTGAAGGTTAAGGATTTAAATTTAGATATTAAGATTATATTTTTTAAAAAGCATTCACATTATTTTAATCAGCCACTTTTTATAAATGATTTGAATGGTAAAGAGTGTGTGTACATTGCATAAAGAAATCTACATTTATTACATAAAATCTGTTAAAATATTTTTTTTACTCCACAATTTTGGTTGTTTTTCTGTTAAAGTGTAGATATGTGAGAACTCTAATTTAGGGTCTTCTCATCATAGATCAAAAAGAACTTTCAGGTGTGACATTTTGTGACAGATATATCAAAAAATTAAAACAATGTTACTTCAAAACAGGATTAATCTGAGAAATCAAGATAGTGTGATTTTTAATATATTTGTGGAGAAAGTCACACTAGGCATATAATTAAAGGACTTGCTGAAAATAGAGAAAGAAATAAAGTATAAAACCAGTCTGAAAAATCAGTTAAGAGAGATTTTTAAAATATTGAAACTAGAAAAGACAAGCATTTTTAATTCTGCCAGATATCAATTTAAAATCTTTTTTTTTAATATAAAGTTTTTTTTGAAGATTGAAAACAGAATGGCAGGTTAAAGATATATATGTTTCATTTTGGTCCTGCTGACCCACCATGCAACCACATATCATATAGGAAGTAAAAAAGTGTCTTGTCTGAAATAAAATTAAAAATATTCTACACCTATGACTGATTGGGAGAAAATGCAATATTTTAACTAAAAGAAAACATTCACCTGCATTTGAAGGCTGAAGGAAATAATTAATCTACTAATAAGTATTGAATCAGCTAGTCCAGTTATTCCAGTGACTAAATTTAAACCCAAGAAAAATTATAAAAAGGAGAACAACTGATACACTCCATTTATTAGAAGAATTATGCTTAACCGGACGTGAAGAAACAGTTCCAGTGCCCATATGATTCCCACTGAAGCAAATAACCTCATCATCACCAGTAAATAATTATAATCCTCAAAAAAAAGAAACTGTTCCAGTGAACTGCAGAAATTGATTGCTGCAAAAGTATGGACATTTAACAAGCTAAGTTTGAACTTTTGGAAGCCTCCACAAAATGAATAGAGACTGCTAATATGAATTTTCATTATATATTTTCTTTTATGATATTAGAGACTTATGGTAAAAATTTGAGTGGTAAAGTTTTATATTTTTTTCTCAGAACTTTAAAACAACCAAAATCGATTGAAAACAAAATTTTCTTCAATAATAATAGCTATAACTTTGAGTAATAATTTTGTGTATGCTAAAACTATTATACCCTGCTTATTAATGAAGTTTATTTTCTAAAGGGTATTATTGTATATTAATCTAAAATTATGAAATGTTTGTTAACAAGTAAAAGATTTTTTTTGTATTATTATTTTGTTTTTAAATAATGCTTAGTTATAATGGGGATAAACACACACACAGTAATATATTAACTGGTTATATGTATATAATGATGTGTAAATGTGAGAATAACAGACATATATAGCATTAAAATATTAGGTTATTTTTTGTTTTGATTTAAGGAGTAGCAATCTCAGTAGATTATAGCATAGAGTGGGAGAAGTAATTTAAAAACTCATTTCTGGAAAACTTTCTCTTTCAATTCCACTAACATTTTTTCCCTTAATCATTCTACTTTACATGTTGAAACAGTAAGGTCTGCTTTGCAGATCTTCATTTCACCTTTCATCACCTATTGCCTACCTCATACCTTAGTTTGAACCCCAATCTATCGTAGGGTGTCTATAATATGCTTATATACCAAAAATCCTGCCTAATTTTAAACCATGAGTACAATGCTCATACTATATATATAATTCATTCCCAAATAGATAAAAGATTATAGATTATGTATATGTTCACATAATTTTGTTTTATTAAAAAGTAGGTTATATAAGTCGTAATTGCACACACACTATGATATGCATTTTAAACATATCAAAATTATAAATTGTTAAAGTTATTTTGTTTGAATCTATTTACAAATATATTACCGTTGTAATATATTTTTGATTTAAAATAAAATTCATTCAGTAATATATTTTTGATTTAAAATAAAAAGTCATTCAGTAAATATTCGTTTAGTAAATAGATTCAAATATTGCAATGTAAGAGTAAAATAATTTTCATTTAATTTAATAAAAGTTATTCCAAATATTTCTGTTAAAACAAATGAGAGACAATAGTTTAATTAGTTAATGTTATATAAGTTTATCTAAAAACAGCAGATGTCCACTTAAGGTTTTCTTTAATTAGTAAAAGTAAATTTTAACTAAATCTAGTTTGTGATTCGAATGTCGACAGGAAATTAACAAAAGAAATTAATTAATGTTGAATTCCTTTGGACATTTGGATAGATTTAATTACAGCTAAGTCCGATATATTTTTGTAATGCTCCAGGGCAGTTCTATTGTTAAATTCTACTATAAAAAGGAGGGTTTTTTGTTCTTTATTATTCTAATGCTTTTAAGAGAAATCAGTCTAATGTTTCGAACCAAAATTATTGTAGTAATTTGGAAATCTTGACATGACTGAGTAGAGTGCAAGAAGGCTATTTCTCTCTGGAAGGGTCATATGCTGCCATAGACCATCGGAAGTTATCACACAAGGAACCACGGAGCTGCTACTGCTGCCAAAAATATGAACATTTTCAGATTTTGCTGTTAAATTATATAAAAACTTGCTGACCATCAATCTACCTAAAATGCTTCTCCAGAGATAACCCTAAATTAACCCAAGAACTCTTGTGATAACTAACATGCTGTACCTATTTAAATTGTTTCTTACATTTGTAACTTCATTTTGTATTTATTTAACATGTTTAAATATAGTCAACATTTTTTTTTGCTCTCTATTTTTGGGTTAATAAATTTCTATTTATTAAGCTTTCTGTTATTTTACTATAAGAATGTGTCAGAATCGTCATTGACCGAGTGAGTTATTCCCTTTGTGAAAATAAGATGCCGCTATGAAGGCATATTTAAAATTTTTTAAATAATTGTCCAATTTTTATTATCTTGCAAATCACTCATTCGAGTGCGATTCTTTTCTTTAATATATAATATAATCACATATTTTAAAATCTACATGTTATTGATTTTAATCTAATGAGAGTATGTGCAAGGTCAATGATTTAAATGTCTCTCCTAATGCATGATTGCATATATAAATCTATACTTACTTTTCAAACTGCAAGCATGCATTTTTCTATTTTAATTACCGTGTTCTACTTTAATTACAAACTTTATCATTGACGTCGAAAATGTGTGGACCCTTTTAAATGAATTTCTGGGAATTTGATCGGGCATTTCTTTTAATCGAAGTAAAACCCCTTTAGTATGTTTCATATACACTCATCCCATATTGCTGGTAAATGAATTGGTTGTTGAGACTGCTTTGTTTTATTTTCCCAAGGATTTCTTTACACGGCCAAGTCCGTTCTCTTCGTTTCTTGTAGTTTCCAGGCAGAGTGTGTCCACAAATGACACACCTGGAAATTAAACACAATTGTCACCCAGCCACTAAGTTTCGGCTGTTCATAAAAATACTTTCCTACGGATAGTGGCGAGATGCCCTCCGTAATTATTCCGGATATTCAATATTGTTTTTATTTCATATTTATTTTAACAAAGCATCCGTGACTTAAATGTGTCACACCATCCAACTTTATATATTTATCATCAGCAATACAGACCTCCCAATGTAACTTTCTTATTATTATTCTCAAATAAATGCTTTGATCACATTCCCACTTGGTTGCTTAGTAAGCCTTTGTCCATGTATTTTCGAAATCAATAAATATTTTATAACACTTCATTTTCGAATATTTTCTTAAACAATTACTCAATGCACCTCGCACATCTTCCTATCTCTTCAAACACATTATTGTAATGCTATTAGCCCGAGGAATAGAATATATCATTTTGCTTTTAAACTCTTTTTGTCATTTATTGGAATATAATGCCAACAATTATTTAATACGCATCCCTGTCTCATATAAGCAGACAGTGGCATGATATATATATTTGATTTAAATAAATTTTGTGAAATTATTTAAAACTAAATTTGATCTCTTAATTTATTGATTCCTATCACTGTCTCAATCTATATATGTATATTTTCTGTATTTCTTTTGTAAATCCATAGACGTTAATTAGCCACCCAAACTTCTTTTGGTATAGAGTCTTTTGTTTCTCCCTGACCATCAGATGCGTTATCACGTAGATGGCGCTGTGAAATTTAGACTTTAAATTCAAACTTAGTATATCTAGAAGGCAACCCCTCCTAGAATGTTCAGTTTTGTGTCTGGGGTTTGAATTCTGCAGTATGTTAGCGAGATAGATGATCCTAACTGTTACAATGTTAGATTATAAAAGTATATGTGCCAAAAGAGTGTTTATTTTTATATATGAAATATTTTCTTGTTGATTGAAAATCTTAGCAAACTTGGTATCCAATTGAATATATATTATATTATTAATGGGAAAAAGGAAAACAACTTAAAATTAATATTATGATTTCAAAATAGTCAATTATTATTATTATTATTATTATTATTATTATTATTATTATTATTATTATTATTATTATTATTATTATTATTATTATTA
>JAQFVV010014908.1:0-24268 GCA_028023455.1 Epiperipatus broadwayi | reverse complement strand
TTGTTTATTTTTTATTAGCTTGCTAGTGCTAATACCATTACTAGCAGCAAAATAATTTAATACTAATAGCAATACTTTTAACAATAAAAACACTCACGTGACCACCACTTCTTATGCTTGTGTATAACTATTGTTAAAACAGGCAAAACTCACTATACATATTGCCACACACAGCAAGCTAGAGTAATCAATGGATGCCAGAAGGCTTGTGCATAAAATCCCCATCTAGTGTCTTACTCATCCAATATCCCCAGACTAGTTTCTGGGTTGTGGCCTTTGTCAGTGAGGAGCCTTGGATCTGAGAGCACTGCACCTAGATCTTAGGATCTAATGCAACCCGCCAGCAGCCATCTTTTATCTCCACTTAACTACAAAACTATGAGTCTTAAACTGAAAACACCTTAATGTTTTCAATCCAAGCCCATTAGCTTATATAGTCATTGATTACTCTAGCTTGTTGTGTGTGGCAAACGTATAGTGAGTTTTACCTGTTTTAACAACAGTAATACACAAGCATAAGAAGTGGTGGTCATGTGATGTTTATTGGCTTAAAAGCAATCCTGCCTAATATGATAGTGGTGGCTATGGTTATTAAAAAACCAAAGACACAATAATGTATGGGTACTGAACTGAGTTCAGACCCATAAGATTATATAAGCTAATGGGCTTGGATTGAAAACATTAAGGTGTTTTCAGTTTAAGATTCATAGTTTTGTAGTTAAGTGGAGATAAAAGGTGACTTCTGGAAGGTTGCATTAGATCCTAAGATCTAGGTGCAGTGCTCTCAGATCCAAGGCTCCTCACTGACAAAGGACACAAGCCAGAAATTAGTCTGGGGATATTTGATGAGTAGGCACTAGATGGGGGTTTTATGCACAAGCCCTCTGGCATCCATTGATTACTCTAGCTTGCTGTGTACGTCAATACATACAGTGAGTTTTGCCTGTTTTAATACTTTAACAACCATATCAATAATTTCTGAAGACAAGTCACTATTGATAATAGTAATAGAAACAATGGTAAAAGCATTAACTGTAGTAGAAACAGAAGTAGTAGTAGTATAAGAACGGTAGCAGTTTTACTTTCATCATAGTGATATAATTGCTTGGATTCGTATTGTCTAAAGGCACTGAAAGAAGTTCCATTTACGGATTTGACATCAAATTGCTATATGTGTAAGAGGCTCTGTGGCACAAGTTAAATTTCAGTGCTGTCAGTCCCACAGAATAAAATTTTTAAATTAAAACAAAAATGAATTGCATACAATTTTGTTTAACAAAAGACACAGAAACTGAAGACCATTAAAAAATTAGAATTATTTACACTTGCATTTTTTTACTGGCAGCCATAAATCTTTTCTAAAAGATTAGTTTTAACTAGATAAACTCTAATCAACATGTTAATTAGTTCATTAAAAATAATTCTTGTTTGTTACTTTTAATTTCAGTAGACTTATTTATGTTTTCTATTAACTAAGTTAATTTTTCAAATATATGTTCAATAACAGGGTTCCCCTCTTTTCTTCCAAAACGCAAGCTTGTGGTTAAGACCTGTAGAGGTCCCTACTATCGCATTTTTACACGCACGTTCTTGAGGTTACAGCCTTAGTAAATATTATGTAATTAATGTGCGTTTAAATAAATTTATAATTACAACTTTAAATTATCGTAATAGATTTCTAACTATAGGATCTTTCCATTGACTCGTAAATCGAAAGATTTCGCGAGTATTAATGTGTAATAAGAAATGTGAACTTAATCAGTGAAGTATTGAATAGCTTCACGCTCTCAGATCTAATTGCTTCAGCTTCACCTATTTATATTGTAACGATATATAAATATGTCGTTACATTAATTTAAAAGAAAAACAAAGTTCGCAAATAAAAATAAATATATTAAAAATCTATAAAAAAACTAAACGCTAAAATTAAAATGTTGTTAAATATATATATATTCGCACAGATGCTAAACTTTAAAAATTTTTTTTTTTTTTATATATAAATAAAAAAAGAGTATTTGAACGTATTTTTTTGATAAAAAAATACAAGAGTTAAATATTAAAATATTTAATATAAGTTAAAATAAAAACAGGTATTAATTAATTTCTGTAATCTATAAATGGAAATGATTGTTTATTATTTGAAATACAAGCTAGCCCTCAAGGCTCTTATGTAATTAAAGGGTCAGATGGAAATTAGATAAGAGAAATTAGCTTGACCAATGGAAGCACCAAGCCTTGGCTCGCACCCTAACGAAAGTGATGGATTGGTGACGTTTTGTTGTTTGAATCCGTGTGGATAATATAAAAAGGAGAAATATTGAGTATTGGGCAGTTCCAGCTGTTTGTTTTGAGAGATGGGGTAGGACGCACATACCTCACTCTCTCTCTATTTTAAAAATGAACTGATTGAGATACCGAAAGGAACCAGCTAATGCCACCTCCAGAACATTATCTTCCAAACGAGACGTCACGGGAATATAAAACAAGAACCTGGACTCTGCTACTGTAAGCTATTAACAATGAACTTAAATTTTTTTTTTTAATAATTAAGAACTTTCGTGAAAGCAATTTAAATGTTAAAATAGAATTTCTATTTGACCTTTAAGTTTAAAATCAATTGATGTTTAATTTTATATGTTTGTTATTGATAAAAAAATCATTTCTATTCATTTTAATTGTATAAATTATTTATTGTTTAAATTTTAAATGCATAAAATTTAAAGTTGGGTATAGACATTGCATAGATTCGTTAGCGGTTGATGATGTTGAGATTTTCACAGTCAATTAGAATGTATAGGTCAACGATGTTAATGCAGGCACCTTATGGTGAGTGCCATGGGTTTTGTGTATTCCCTTTTTGCAATTGACGTTATCGATGATTTTGTATTTTGATCGATTGTGTTTAATTTGGATGTTTTTGACCGTGGAATCTGTGCAGCCGATCTATACTTAACATTTTAAAACAAATTGTATAAAAGTTATCTGTAGCGAACATATCTAAATGATAAATTTAAGTCGGGCATGAACGGCTATATAGTTTTGTAAGGTTATATTAAGGGAGGTAATCTTAGGTTATTTGTTTCGTGGTTGAATTGGCTCAATGGTTTCGATATATTTGTGTAGGTAGTAAATGTAGCAGGAGATCCGCCACATGCAGGATTACATATATACGCCGTACACCCTCTTGTTGCCTATGGAATTGGATAGTAAGACTCAAGACCTAATCCATTCCTATGGAGTTTTATGTTTATTGTTCTACTCGCCATCAGAAGTAGCATTCCTGGTGGTGGAGAGCAACAATGTCTTCTCACTATACTGTTCAAATGTGCATTCCTGACAGTATAGTCTATTTAGTGCCGTTGTATTTTCATGCTACATTGAATACATAAATGTATCAGATGATTGGCGTCAGTTTGACTTTGAACTTTTAGCCTTAGGGTTAAATAAGGGAAGAATATTGTCTTTTCAAATGCAGATCTATGTAGCCTATTCATACCTGACCATCTAAATAAAATATTAAACATTATAGCAAGCTATTTTAAATGTAAAATTAAAAATTAAGATAAAAATCTAAATGTTAAACTTATTCCTCGAATTTAGAATGATTTTATATGTGCGTAAATAAATATTTTTCTGTGTTAATTTCTGGCAGTGGCTTTTATTATTTTTTTATATTTATATCTAAGGTTATATATTTTATTATCTCTGCGTCTCCACTGAGCTAGTGACAATGGGCTAACGATCTAAATATGTAAATAAAGTGGAATCCTAACAGCGCGTATCTGCCTACTTTATAAATTTTTCTAGGCTCAAATGCCTAGATGGCGCCCTTGGTAGTGCGGTGCGGTGCGATGCGATCTCCCACTTCGTTTGGATCGTTATAATATAGAAAATAGGTTGAAGTAAAGAAGGGTTCCCCTCTTTTCTTCCAAAACATAAGCTTGTGATTAAGACCTGTAGATGTCCCTACTATCGCATTTTTGTGCGCACATTCTTGAGGTTATAGCCTTAGTAAGTATTACTTACATAATCAATGTACGTTTAAATAAATTATCATAATAGATTTCTAACTATAAGATCTTTCCATTGACTCATAAATCGAAAGATTTCACGAGTATTAATGTGTAACAAGAAATGTGGACTTAATCAGTGAAGTATTGAATAGCTTCACGCTCTCATATCTAATCGCTTCAGCTTCACCTATTTATATAGAAAGTAGGTTGAAGTAAAGAAGGGTTCCCCTCTTTTCTTCCAAAACGTAATCTTGTGGTTAAGACCTGTAGAGGTTCCTACTATCGCATTTTTGTGCGCACATTCTTGAGGTTACAGCCTTAGTAAATATTAATTACTTTATAATTTAATTTTTTATATGCTTATTATCTCAATATAATAACTTAGTTGTATTGTACGTACTATACACTGTAATATATATACTATACAGTCCGATATCCAGAGATTAAGGAAGAATGCATGCAATAATATCTTTTTTAAAAATTTGATTTTTTTTACTAATTTTGTTTTTCTAGGTTTTGATCCATTGTGTATTGGTTTATTTTATGGATCAGTTACCAGTTTTTAACTATGTAACAAACACCATGTAAGTCCAAATCTAAGGAAAAGCAAACATTGGAGAAAAATTGTTTCAGTATTTTTTAATAATATCAGTATAAAAAAAAAAGTTAATATCGTAATTTAAAAAAAAACTTTCAAAACAGCATCGGAATTGATTTCAAGAAGTCATATTTCATAGACTGAAACTCTATCGCTATGCTATCCCAAACACATTACAGTAGTAGGCAAAAAATATGATGGATAAATGTAATTACTTACTCTACGACTATTATCCACATTGTGGAAATACCATAATTATTGTGAGACAATATTTTTAAAGTCATTTTATTTTTAATTATAAATTATTAATCATAATGTCATTTTTTATATATAAATTAGGGACATTTAGATAAAAATAATTTGGAAATCTAAAGATTTTTATTTATGTATAAATTTTATTAATTATTATGGGATTGACGAAGTGCCTTTGCATGCTGCACAACTTGCACACTAGGCAAATGGTGACCGTGTCCTCCAAAATAATGTTCTAAAAATAAAATTTAAAAATCAGATTACTTATTAAGTGTATCTTCCAGCTTGCTGGGTGGTGGTATTGAATCCCTTCATTTAAATAGGCATATGAATTGTAATTATCTATTGTTTCCATGGAAACAACAAATAATGTAATGGACATTTCTAACTAGATCAAGTGTTGAAATCTATCCGAAAGGAAAAATTGCTGCGAAGATAATTAGAAAATGTATTCAACAAATATCTAACATATTTGTTATAGGATCAATTTATATAATTTATGGCGATATACGTCAGTGGTGCGCAACCTTTGTACACTTGCAACGTCCATACTCAGACTGAAATTTTATGAACATAGTTACTCTTCTTATTTTTCCTGACCTTTGCCCATCTTCTTCTTTGCTACTATCTTTATCATTTTCTGAACGTTTGGTTTTTATTATTCATTAAAATTTTTTATTTCTATCTTGTACATAAAAACGAAAACAGGATTTAAAAAATGTTTAATTGTAAACCTTGTGACAAAAAGCAAATATGATAAAATGTATAATAAAACTTGTTTCTTAATAGATCTGTTGATTTGTAGCAATTACAACTTTTTTTAGCCTGTTTTAGAACATGTACATTCAAGAACGTAGTACTATGTATCATCAACATTAGGAGGATATTAGCACAAAAAAACAAACTCTGAGCATGAGCAAGAGAAATTAGAGCAATGTAAGCAAAGTGCTGGTATGATGTGCTGTTTATATAGAGCAGATGGAAATATAAAAAGAAGGGAGTGTTTAAAAACAAAAGTGGTTAGACACACAATAATGAATTGAGCAGGTTTCAAGTATTTTTTAATAATGTTCAGGTTTTTGTTTTTTCAATTAAAAATGTATTATCCAACATGAAAATTTCTCAAAATTTTCACGATCCCCAACAATTTTTCTGCAGCTGCTTGAGGGGTTGCAACCCAGAGGCTATGGTGCACCATTGATATATGTGGTTAAAGGCTGCAGAAAGGAATTTTCTGTTAACTGAAAGGAGATGCCTTAAAGGAACTAAATTCCTAATGCTATTGTTGCAACTGTTATTATTCTGTGATTATTTACGTAGTATATAAATGTGGATGGACTGCCCACCAACACGCACAAGCCAGCATAGTGAGTTTATTGGCTTTTTACCTCTTGAGTTTAAGATCAAGAAACACCACGGTCTTTTTTTTTTTGTTGATTTATTTAAATATATGTAAAAGCAGCATATCTTATATAAATATAATTTATTCATTAGTTTGAACACTTTTTAGCAAAACCTTTTATTGACCTATATTCATACACAATCTTATGTTTCGACTATCTTGCAGTCTTTTTCAGAGTCACTTTTATTTTAATTTTTTTTTAGAAAAAAACTTTTTTTTCTTTTAAAAAAATTAAATAAAAGTGGTTCTGAAGAAGACTGCATAGTGGTCGAAACGTAAGATTGTGTGTGAATATAAGTAAATCATTAAGCACATATATATATAATTAAGTATTTATACAGCGCTATGTTGATAAATTGTAAATATAAATTAGCGATCAGTATAATGCACATGCGAAGTGTTCAAAATAGTGGATAAATTGTATTTATGTATGGATTAAACTTCTTTCTATTTTTGATGATACTTTTAATATAAATATATATCTTTGTTGTTCTTTCTTTTTCTATTTTAATTATTATTTTTTTAACAATCACATTATTTTTTTTTTTATACTTGTTAGTTCTGGCTTCCTGATACATTTGGTTATTCTGGTCAACTGCCTCAAATTATGAAGCTTGCTGGGATAAATCGCTTTTTAACCCAAAAAATGAGTTGGAATCTTGTCAATACTTTTCCAGTCAGTATTATTTTGTTTATTTGCTAGTTTCATTTACATTGTTATTATTGATATTTTAATTATTTTTCAATTTATTTTAGCATAACACATTCATCTGGGAAGGGATTGATGGATCGTCTGTTTTAACTCATTTTCCACCAGGTGACTCTTACGATATGAGCATAACAGTAGGAAATGTTAGTAAAATCAGTTTGAAAGTATAGATTATATATACATATTGCAATATTTGACAATAGCGATTATATTTTTAACTTATAAAAATTATAATCAGCATTCTTTTATAAAAAGAAGTAGTTTTTTTTTTTTATTTATGATCCATGTTTTGAAATTCATAAATTGAATTAAATTTTACTTTTTGATATTATTCTAATGATTTATACTATATATATATATATGCTGTATGCACAGATAATGAAGATAGTATACATTGAAAACAAATGTAAAATGCTATATTAGCTGAGGGCTTTCGAGAGACTTCTTGCTCTCATATTCATAGCTACTATTTTGTTAAAACCTGCTTTGTTAGAAGGAAAATTTATACAAAATAATGCAAATTAGTTATAACTGCCATTTTGGGGACAGGGCAAAGCAGACTTCTCTTCAATTAATGGATCTAGGATCATTTGTGATGTGCAATGCTTCTCTGATCTTGTGTTTAGCATTGAGTCTTTCTGAGCAAACAATGTTAGCAGATGTGGGTTCAAATCTATGTCGTGTTGTTTTAAAAATAATGCAAATTTGTAACAGTTTCTTACGTTAAGTTAGATTAAGTAGACATAAGTTGATCAGAGGAGTCTTTAAATGTTAATGGCATTATTAATCTAGTGTCATGACTGATTTTATGGACATTAGATGTTGCTACCATCTTCATGCATAAAAATGTTGGCTTTTGAAAGTCATGATACTCTTTGGTTTGATATATGAAAGACTTTTTGATATCATCATTGATCTGTGTTGGACTTTGAATCTGGATCAAGTGGAATTGAGAAATTATTTAGCCAGCTTAGTGTTTTTCATTCATATAGCACGGAGCAAATGACTAACCTGGTGATAATGCTTTTTCCTTCGTATTCCTGAAAAGTTCTTTGACCTGCGGGATATCTAAAGATTTTTTATTTTTTACCTCTTTCTACATATCTGTGAAATAATCCCAGGACTTAACGCTAACTGAAATTAAATATCAAATCACTCTCCAAACGTTAAAAAAATTTCAGCTATACCTTCTGCAAAAAAATTGGACTTTATATAGTTATTCACCGAGAGCGTAGCTGAAATTTTTTAATGCTTGGAGAGTGATTTGATATTGTAACCGGACTAGAGTTTCTATCCCCTCCAATGGTTGATTTATTTCTTGATGAGCATATTGTAGGAAGGAAAGAATAATTGGTGTTACCCTATGCTGTTGTTAACACTCCCCCCCACAACAATATTTCCAGCTCATTAGAGGCTGTAGCATAGCATTAAAGAGACTGAAAACATCTAGAAATTTATCTGTTTTGGTTTCCCAAACGGCGCCACTAGAGTTCTAGCTTACTACAACCTTACTCACCAAGATCAGGTTATGCCCAACATAGCTCAGGAAATATGAGATTCTCGTGAACATGTACACTAGAAAATGGATGAAATGAAATTAAACTGATAAGATATATTATTTTATATAACCACAATTTATTTAAATAACAGTATTTGGATAACACTCCTTCTAATAGTTCATTGCAGTTCAGGTTCCGTAGATCAGTTAATCCATTTCATCGGTAACTTCTCTGATGCTTGGTTCCATCGTTGATGATCATACAGTGTCCATCATTTATATTCCATAATCCTGTTCTGCCAGCATTCACGTAGTAGGGATTTATTTAGATATTCGTGTGTACATCACAGATACCTCCCTTATCATTTCTCAAGTTTAAATTCTCCTTCTGTGAGTTTATATTAACCTCATATGCGCCTATTCGTAGTCATGTCTATTAATTCCCTATTGCAATATACTCTTAGGCAAGTTTGATTTATATTTGGATTAATCCTTTTTATCTAATCATTCAGTAGCCAGTAATTATATTCAAATCTATTCACATATTTAATTCATATATATAGACGCATATTTAATTCATGTATATAGACGCATATTTAATTCCTGTATGTAGATGCATATTCAATTTATGTATATAGACATATTTAATTCCTGTATAATAACATTTGTCTAAATCACATGTTGTTATTAAATTAGTAATAATTGAAAGGTTGCTAGTCTTTCACATGCGCCTACCATTGTCTCTCAGACAGCTGTTTAAAATCTGATTGGCTGTCTGAGAGACAATGGTAGGCGCATGTGAAAGACTAGCAACCTTTCAATTATTATTAATTCCTATATGTAGACGCATATTTAATTCATGTATATAGACGCATATTTAATTCCTGTATGTAGACGCATATTCAATTCATGTATATAGATATATATTTAATTCCTGTATGTTGACGCATATTTAATTCATGTAAATAGAATAATAACTCTTTCTTGGTTAAACATAATGCATTTATATAAATCAGGGTATGTCTATTTTAAATTAAATTCTTACATTATAATTTCTACATTTCATTTATCAAGTTGAACTTTAACAATTTGACATGTATTTCTTATACTCTTTATTATAAAGTTTAACTTCGAATCAATGTTATAAGTTTTATCACTTTAAAAAAAATAATCAGTGAATTCATTATTGCGTTTCACCATTTCTGTCAACGTATTTTAATTTACCTTTTTTTTAATTTTAATAACAATAATGGCAATTATATTATTCTATAAGAAATTATTTCGGTACATAACATTTTATCATTTTGTTGAATTAATCATTTAAATAACCACATTTCATTTTAGCTTTTCCGAACTGCTTTTTTTTAATACATTTTCGTAAATATCTTTAAGTATTTCAAACATTATCTAGAGTTTTCTTACCTTTAAATTTATCTGTTCACAATTCTCTGCTGGTAAATCTTCACATTAAAAAGTGATTTGTCTTAGAGCTGTATGGGATACATTTTCTTTTGATGGTCACTTAGGCATTATTTTAACTTCATGACTTCTCCATGGTGTGGGAAGGAGAGTGAGCTATTCCTACTAGCCAGACATTTTAGTGTTTACTATGTAAATAAGCTGTTCTTCATATTACAGTTTTTGGCAACCTCGAGTTTCCCTACTAACTGCTACACATCTTTAATTACTGACCACAGTAGTTCCAAACTTATTTAGTTCCATTATTTAAACTCTTCACTATAGACTGATAAATACTGAACTGCTATTTACTGCAAAGCAACTGTTACAATCAATCGACCGCAACTTTTGGAATCGATCGATTGCTCGCTTTATATACTCCAACCCGTGATTTTTTATCATCTTTTTTATTTCACCCACGCTGACCAACATGTTTTCCAAAAACGTGTTGACTTTTTTTGCCCTAGGGTGGGAGGACCTGGGTCAGTTGGCTCATCGCATCTTCCTACCTACTCCATCTTGAGATATGGATCCGCCAGAATCACGGACATACTCCTTTTTTAAATAAAATGATGAAACAACTCATCGGCTGACTGCCATCCATAGTAGCGCTGCCACATTAATATTTTAGATTCATGCCTAGTTAATAACTATAAGTCTTAATGATGTGAAAATACTAGACCATTCATTATTCATTAATTTATTTGTATTTAGAATGTCGTGACGAAGCTTGCATTAAGCTATCTACCCTTTAAAATGAACGATTCTCAATTGCGTTAATAATTCTGTACTTATTTTTTAATATTGATAAACTCCATAAAATTATGGATGAATAAAAGCTTGTTATATGAAATATGCAAGTGGCAATGTATTTCTATCATGCTTATTGTAAATTATCTTACTGTCTCTCGTATGAATAATCCACAAATGCTAGAAATGGTACTGCATGTATTATTATTATTATGTATATGTTTCATGCATGATAGAAGTGGCATCGATCATATCTTGTCTACATATGTATTCGACTATAATTGTAAACAACAATGTACATTTCGATGGTCATTAATTACATACTTGTCTCAATTCTTATATAGCGTTAATATTATTTAATTATTATGTGAAAGGTTATTTAATTAATATTGGTATATTAAGACTGCACTTTATTATTGTACCTCTATATCTGTATCAGTTGCGACACTAACCTCATATCCTTATAAGATTGCCATAATGATAAATTATATATCTGTAAATAAACAACGGTACATCTTTTGTGTGACTTGGTCAATATAACACATGTATATAAGATTATGATAGTGTAATTATTAAAATTTATATATATATAATTGTTCAGTAGTTTGAATCATTAATTTAATCCCTAGTTTTATATAACATTTCATTATAGAATAATTCATTCTTCTTGGGTTACCTAAGACCATGCTCATCACATATAGTTTTATTTTACCATAAGTTCTTTGCTCAGTTATCTCACTTGTTGCCATTCCTCAATTCTTTTATTGCTTAATCTGCATATCTTAAGTTTTATTTTACTGTTAGACTGTATTACTGTCTAGCTAGTTAGTCATCAATAGCCTCAAGATATCATGTTACTCCACTATGTCTCCAGGACTGGAATGAATTAAATTCATTTGTATCACCAGAGATGTTATAGATTTAGGGAAGGGGCAAATAGGTTAGAATCCACGATTGCTCCTGACATGTGTATCTCGGGCAAGACTGGATTTGAGGTACTTTTGCTCAAATCTGACTGGTATAGTACTTTCTATGCTTTAATGGGGTGGTTCACTACATTTTACTTTAACGCTTAAATTATTTATTATTTTAATGTTATCTCAAACAATTTGATATTTTCCAAGTTTGAAATTCATTTTGTGAGTCGCTTTAGGTTTCTGAAATTTGGCTGAAAACATATTTACCGTTTGCTTTTTTAGGCTCTTAAAACTGTCAAAAATTGTAAAGATAAAGGAAGGGTGAATGATGGCATAATGCTCTTTGGTTTTGGGGACGGAGGAGGAGGACCATCGTAAGTTGAATAATTTTTGTTACTATTTAATAATTACAAAAATTAGATTGCTTTAACCTTATTTGTTTAATTTATTTTATCAGTGAAGAAATGCTTCTACGCCAGCGGAGACTTCAAGATGTAGATGGCTGCCCAAAGTATGCATTATTATTATTATTTTAATTTTATTGGTACATTTTTCAAGCTTTAAAACAATGTTAATTATACGTGTGCATGCTAGGGATAGGTCAATTATTTAGGCTACATTGGTTAGACGATATTATACCATTATCTATCAATCACTATTGTTTTATATGGCATTATACTTTGAAGATATTTTTATTGTTTGATTTATTTTAAATATTTTTTTTTCAGTCGTCTGTCGTGAATTTTAATTGATAATTAAAATAAATATGACATATTATTGGATAAAATTACAGTTATGTCTAAAAATTTTAATCCCAGGAATGGATTTCTATAGAAAAGATTTGTAACTCTATCTAATATTTATATTTCTTTTTTAATTCTTCTTATAAACAAGTGTAAACATCTCTCTTAACTAATGAAATTATTAGTCAAAGATACCAATTAAATATAAACTATTTACTGGTAACCACGACTATAGTACTAACTTAGTTATTTCTGATCATCACCTGATCACTGTTTCTTTTGCTTGCTCATAACTGTTATTAAAACAGGCGAAACTGTTCCATATAATAGTGCCACTCAGTGCAAGCCCGAGTAATCAATGGATGCCAGAAGACTTGTGCATAAAATCTCTATCTAGTGCCTACTCATCCACAAGCCAGAAACTAGACTGGGGATATTGGATGAGTAGGCACAAAGATAGGGATTTTATGCACAAACCTTCTGGGATCCATTGATTACTCTGGTTTGCACTGAGTGGCACTACTGTATGGAGAGTTTTGCCTGTTTTAATTATTTCTGTTTTAAACAATAACATCATTATTGTTTATTTTAATCTATTCTTCCATGGGAATTCTACAAAATATAGAATGAAATGCAAAGCATTTCTGTAAAAATTATAATATGGGAAAGTCTCATCATGAATATGACGTGAAAACGTCGAAAGTATATTTGGTACATTAAATATTGTTAAAATTTTATATTTAAGCTCTGTTATGAGTATTATTTTACATGAAAACTTTTCTTTTACATTAGTGCATCCTGAAAGTTTCCATGAACTCATTTTTCACCGTTCAAAAATGTTTTAAAAAAATTACACAGAAATAAAAAAAAAATTTTGGGGGTAATTATGGACGTACTTGAATTATTTTTGGTTTGATTCAAGAAGTTCATTAAATTTGTCCATTTATTCACTTTCAGGAAAGTGTATAAAAATAGGTCTGGAATTTATTATTTAAAGTATGTAAATAATATTTTAATTTGTGAAGCGCAGATAATTGAAAATTGAAATAAATTGAGATACTGCCAAATCTCTAGCGCTCGTTGTAACACTTATCTGACAGCCAATCAGATGTCAAAGATAGCTGTCCAAATAAAATCCAAACCCAAACACACAACAAAGATTTTACGAGAAAAGGGTGGCCACCCTTTTCTCAACTTTTCTTCCTATATATCTAAGCCAGTCGTAAGTACACCTTTACCTCGCTTAGCGATGGCAATTGGTCCTCCAAAACTCATCGTTAAGCAAGAATATCGTAGACAAAATACGTAATTATAATGGGGGTCTATGGGAAAAAAAATTAGTCAGTTCCAGTGACGTAAAATATCCACATTGATTTCCAAGCTCAAAGATTTTCTTGATTTTTTCATGACAATCATGACTAAATACGGTATCTAAAAAGAAAAGTTTTATATCACTAGGAAAAAAAATGCATATTTTCACTTTAAAAAGTACAGAACAGCAATGAAACTAAATTTGAATTTAAAAGTTTTTATATTCTTCCGCGGAAGTTTTTCATCGTAATGAAAAAAAAATCTATACTGAAGTGCTTTTTTTAAAAAATTGTATTACAGTATATATTACTACTATACATTTATTTTATTACTTATGTGAAATTATTCAAATTAAAAAACAATGTTTAATTTTTAATTATTTAATTGAACATATAGAAAAAAAAATCAACTTATTTTCAAAGTAAAAAATCTAACTTCTAATTTTCTAAAACATGCAGGTAGGTTTATTTTTCTTACTGTATATTTTTAGTAATGTAATAACGCCCCCCCCCCCCACCGTTCGAGTAGAAAGATTTTTAATTAAATGCAATCTTTTTTTTTAAACTTTTCTAATTCGACATCGTTTTAAAATGTTGTTTTTCTTCTGATTAACGAAGTTACAAAATCAACAATTATTTTTACATAATTATCCAGGTTTTCTAAAATTAATATATCATATTTCAGAAACACACACACGCAGCTTAATATTCATATTTAGTGTTTTCCTGAAAGTTTGTGATGATGGTATTTTTGTATTATATAAATATATATACTGTATATGTTTAGTATTGAGATAAGAAAATAATGTTTTTGAAACGAAAAAGGAGAAGGGTTTTTAATTTGTTGATATTATTGTAGAACATATATACGTATTTTAAAGGAAAAAGTGGATGAACATTTGCTGTGTTATTTATTATATATGATGTATTATAGATGAAGTAATTATAGATATTTTAAGGGTTTTATGAATAAAATATTGTATGTGTATAGAATTACAGCAAAGTCATTACCTGTATACATATTACAATAATATACTTTTGTTTTGAGTATAATATAGCTATCTCTGACATCATCAGTGACGCAAAATTCAAGATGGCTGCCAAAATTTTTTTTTTTTTAATTTTTCCCGATCGTTATAGCGAATAATCGATTGCACATCGAAGTAGTGGGTACAAATTGATGATGATCGCTATTGCAAAATATCGCTAAGTAGACAATCGCTAAGTGGGGTAAAGGTGTATTTAGGTTTGAAAGCTTGAAGCTTTAAATATCTTCACAATTAATTCACTGAGTCTAAATCATAAACGTACAACGCGAAATCCTATGATTTACTATGTAGTAGTTTTTAGAATACATAACAAGCAGTAAAGTATGTAAATAATATTTTAATTTGCGAAGCACAGATAGTTGAAACTTGAAATAAATTGTCATTTGGACAGCTATCTTTGACATCTAATTGGCTGTCAGATAAGTGTTATAACGAGCGCTAGAGATTTGGTAGTATCTCAATTTATTTAAAGTATGCTTTAACATGAAGCTAGAAAAACTTACAATAAAAATTATTAAATGATCAAATTTCAATGTTAAAATTTGTCCATAATTTTAATTTATTTTAATAATTTAAATTATTTAATTTGATGAATTCAATAATTTCTTTATTTATAGTGAGTTGTCTATTTCAATTTCGTTTTAAATTGATTATTGTTAATAAAAATTATACATTTATATTAAATTTTTTATGCTGAAATTATTCATATCAAATGTGTTTTGCAATAATTTTACTATTTCCTTTATTTACATAATCCTATACTCATATAGTAGTTTTAGGAATGATTTTAATTAAGTTTTTTGGGTACTTATTGGTTCAGCCGCTATGAAATATCCTACATGTATTAAGTACCATATTGTTTTTATTTTCTTTTTATCATTGCGGATATTATTTGTAGATTTTTTACAATAATTAACATTAAAAAATCCGAACATTTTACTGAAAAAAATTGGGTGCCTGCTATTAGTGTGTGCGTGTGCGGTCTATGTGTGAAAATATGACAATTAGTTACGGCATTTAAAAAAAAAATTGAATGCTTCGTTTAGAATGCGAATTATCAATTTTCATTAGTTTGATTTTTTATTTTTATATCGTAATTATTTAACAAAAGAAAAAAGAAATAGAACAAAGAAATTTTAAAAGTACGATGTAAAAACTGACAAGACGAAAACTGATAATTTTACTGTTAGGTAAAGCAGCATAATTTTTTTATAAATATATATTAATTTTGCTTTATAAAATCCAATAAGTGCAGGCAATAGTATTTAAGTTTATAATTAGCATTTCTAAAAAAAAAAAAACAGTTGTTACAAAAGCTAATAATACATTTGGATATTTCATGGCGGTTCTAACCCAGAAGTATAATTTTTCTTAATTCCATATTATTTAGAAATATAATAATCAGTTTTTAAACGGGGAAAAAATGTAATTGTCAATAACTTGAAAGAGGGAATAAATATTATTTTATCTGTTTTAATATAATATATCATATTGAAACGATCATTAATTATTTCATGAGAGTCATAGGAAAAAAGAGTTTCTTGCAGCATAGGATATTCATTCTTCAAAGTCAAAATAGGCTAAGCAAGGGGGAATAAGAATATTTAAATAAAATATGAGAGCATGCAGTTGAGTAGCAAATAATTTGTAATATTAATAAATAAGTATATGTTATATCATGTATATTTACCGTTTTACCTATATAAAAAGAGAATTGTAATATTTTTGGGTAGTCATGTATTTTCCTCGCTATGACGTCATTACGCTCAACCTTTTTTCTGCCAATAAGCGTCATTTGAAGATTATATGAACATTGTCATGGCAACGAAGATACTGATATGTCTAATCCGAGAGATTTGATTTTTTGACCCGCGAGATTTGATTGTTTTTTTTTCTAAAAACAGATAACTTTTTTTAAAAGAGTTTAAGTTTGTAAATATTTTATTGTATATGTGTGTGAAACTATCCCAGGAATTGAAATTTTTATACCAATGCATTTAAATAAAAAGTTTTTAACTGAGAATATTTCAAATTTATATTATTAATTTAAAAGAGTTGTAATGCTTCTTTAAATCTATTGCTTTACGTCTTTTCTCGCATAGATATGTAAGTGGTTACACACATATAATATTGTTCACACAACTTAATTTAATTGTATTATTTTATTAATTTTAAATTTATAACTGCATATACATTATAAGCATACAGACATTAATATATTAAATGTGCGCACATATCCACACATACACGTAAATATACACTATTACATATCAAAATAATTTTTTCTGATTATATATGTGGACTGTGAGGGTTCGAACTGGTGGAAAAGATACTAACTATGATGGAACATAGTAAGTGAAATGGGATGATGGCTAAATAATACTATTTTAAGCAGAACCAAATAAAAAAAACCGTTGTTTTTTTTAAAAAAAAGTGAAACCAAAATCTTGCGATCTTTGACGTAACATCTCCATGTGATATGCGGACAAATTTTAGCGATTAACTTTGTCCGCAAATCACTAGGTGACATTATCTTAAAGATCAGAAGATTAGAGTAGTACGCCGTCAGGGTAATGATGTCATAGCAAGGTAAATACGCGACTACTTATTTTTGAAATGAATTTTTAAAAAAAGTTATTTTATTTTACAGAAAGATGTTTCTAGGGGGGGGGGGGGAAATAAGTAAATGACTCCAGTCAAATTAATTAGATAGATTTAAAATTATAAGAATTTCTAGAAATTTCTTAAGATAGCGTAAGGTTATCTGTTAATTAGATAGGTAATCAAAATTTTAATAGAAAAACTATTTACTACATGGAAAACTATTATATCTGTTTGCTTTTTGTATGTGTGTATTTTAATTTAATTTAAAAGAATGTGTAATTAATGTATCAGAAGAAAATGTAAAAACAGAGTACAAAGGATGGATTAATCCCTAAAACATGTGACTGATAAAAGGGATATTTTAAAATTAACATTGATTTCTTAGGGGGATAATATAAATAGACTTCATTAAAAAAACTTTAAATTAATTGGTGTGGATTCTTGAATTGTATTAGCCAAGTGGTTACTTCTTAACAAATAAAAAAAACCTCCTTGGAAGTTTAAAGTATAACGGCAGGTTAGTCCATCTAAGATTTCCTTTTTGTATGGATAATCAGCTTCATACGAGAGTCTCTGAAATGTCTTTGTTTCACTAATTTAACCATAGACTGTTCTGTTCTCTAGAGAAACTTAATAGTATGTGGTTACATTAAAAAATTGTCAATCTTATAAATTTTACCAATGAAAACTTTAAGAAAAATAGAAAGCAAACAATCTGCCATCAAAAACAATCTGGGCTCTGAATAAAACAAAATTGAAATGAATTGGAAAGCTTCAGGTGACTGCTTACAGATTTGTTCCAAATATAAAACTGCTGCTAAATGCTAGATCGGATTTCTTCATTAGTATGCAAATCATTTACAAGTTTGTTTGTTTTTTAAAAAACTTTGATTGAAACTATATTAAAATTATGGATGAACTTTTAGTTTACAAATCCATTTTATATAATTAGAAGTGACTTGAACTCAGACTTTCAAACTCCTTATATCTATCCACTCCATCCTATATAACCGATACACATGACCACATACGTGTGAAACAGATAAATGATCTTCAGTATACATATTTCATGCTGAACCAGCATTCATCAGTTGGTCCAGATTACCATCTACCACACACATATATAATCAGTGCTCAGTTTATATTAAGATAGCAAATCTTCAAACTTTAATGGATAGGCTTCAACGTTCTCCACCCTTCAACTCTTCAGCCATCCATATCATTGAAAATCTGACGATGGAACACTCAAAGCCCTTGTTGATGCCAATATTTTCAATGATATGGATGGCTGATGAGTTGGAGGGTGGAGAAGGTTGAAGGCTATCCATTGAAGTTTGAAGATTTGCTACCTTAATATAAACTGAGCACTGATTATTGTAAAGTAATAATATAAAATATAATAAATTCATTAGTTAAGGTAATATTTAATTTATATAGTGCGATGTTTTTATAAATTATAATGATAACTGTAGCTTACTCCACTGCATGCGCTTTACAGATTGAACGCTAATTATAATGAATACTCTCTCCTTTCCAAACACAAGAAAAAGTCTATTTAAAAGATAGAATGGATCACTCTATCTTTTTCACCTAAACTATATGTATAGGCAAATCTGAAGTATTTGGAACTGAAAGCATGAAGATTTAATTAATCACTTTAAATTACTTATAATATGATTTTTGTCAATGACGCGAAATTTTTACAACTTACGATATGTCATTATCAAATGAAAACTTAACGCTTCAGATTTTCCTATGCATATAGTTTAGGTGAAAAAGACAGAGTGATCCATTCTATCTTTTAAAAAGACTTTATCTTGTGTTTGGAAAGGAGAGTATTCATTATAATTAGCATAAACAAGACAAAACTCTCCATACAGTAGTGCCACCCTGTGCCAACCAGAGTAATCAATGGATACCAGAAGGCTTGTGCATAAAATCCCTATCTAATGCCTACTCATCCAATATCCCCAGACTAGTTTCTGGCTTGTGGCCTTCGTCAGTGAGGAGCTTTGGATCTGAGAGCACGTCACCTAGATCTTAGGATCTAATGCAACCCTCCAGCAACCACCTTTTATCTCTACTTAACTATAAAACTATGAGAATGGTGATCATGTGATGCTTAATGGTATAATTAGCATTCGATCTGTAAAGCACATGTGCAGCGGAGTAAGCTACAGTTAGTATTATAATTTATAAAAACATCGTGATATAAATTAAATATTTACATATCTTTAAGTTTTCATTTGATAATGACGTATCGTAAATTGTAAAAATTTCGCAAGTGTCATTGACAAAAATCATATTATAAGTAATTTAAAGTGATTAATTAAATCTTCACGCTCTCAGTTACAAATGCTTCAGATTGGCCCATACATATAGTTTGGGTGAAAAAGATAAAGTGGATCCATTCTGTCTTTTAAAAAGACTTTATCTTGTGTTTGGAAAGGAGAGTATTTATTATAATTAGCATTCGATCTGTAATGTGCAGTGGAGTAACAGTTATTATTGTAATATAAATGTGTACAGAAATTTTAAATAAAATGAATCTTCATTTGAAGTATCCTCAGCTGTAATTAACAAAATTAACATATCGCATAAACCTTTACTTAGCTGACATTCAAAATATTTAAGAAAACCAATATTTAATATTTTATTTGTTCTAGATTCTTGGAAATGAACATATATCTGGGTCACATCTCCATATTTGTGAAATATGTTAAAGCAGAAAATATAAAATCAAAGTTAGAAGTTAAGATAAATTCCAATAATAAACTCTAAAGAATAAAAATATTTTAAAATGTATGAATATATATATATGTCAACAGATGGCGTTCTACCAAAAACACCGTCACGCGTATGTTTACACAAACGTCAGAGCATGCATTCACTATATCTAACTTTAATTCCACTTTCAGATCATGATTTCAAGCTATTTGCTATCATCAGTGAAAGACAGGAATTTTAGAAACTAGATCTAAACACAAACTCTGAGCATTTATGAAACAGTTTCTATTCAGCTTGCAAGCGTGAATCTTTTAGACACGTAATGTCTTCAAACTCAGCTTAGCAAGCCAGATAGCTACATGGATCTGATCTCAGTTCAGCATCACCACATCATGATCTGAAAGTGGAATTAAAGTTAGAGATAGTGAATGCATGCTCTGACGTTTGTGTAAACATACGCTTGACGGTGTTTTTGGTAGAACGCCATCTGTTGACATAAATACAAGCGTTAGCGAGTTTTTAACTTGTTTTTTGTTTTTCATATATATAATACAAATAAAATGTTCATTAATTAAAAAACTTGTACTAACAATAAAAATAATAGTAATTAACTAGTATATATAGTCTTTCAATCTGCAGAAGTACTTTCGGTTAATTCCTTAACCTGCCAGATTAAGAAATTAACCTAAAGTACTTTGGCGGATTGAAAAATTGTATATATAATTAATTACCGTTATATTTATTATTTTTATTGTTACATATATATATGCAATTTTGAAATGATTCATAATATTATTTTATAGTTACTATTGATTTTAAAAATCATTACGTCTGTTTCTCTTTACTAAAAAAAAATTTTTGTAAGGAATACTATTTTTGTACTGTAATTTTCACTACACCACTCTCACACAAGATAGAGACTGGTTTCTATCAACTTAGACATGAAAAAGATGTATGACCCCCAAGATGCATATTTCATGCTGAACCAGCACTCATCAGTTGGCTTTGATAACAATCTCTTACACATATTTTATCATTTTTTAATATGTATTAATAGGGAATTGCTACAGTTTAATTAATAAGTATTAAACTTACTGCCCTCACAACTTTGACGCAAACCACTTGATGGAAGTATATTAATAATTTTTATTAGTCGTTCATTAGACTAGAGATTTTCCACTTAATGAATAATATGTCTGTAGTATAATTTTCACTACACCACTCACGCAAGTTAGGGACTGGTTTCTATCCACTTTTAACACCTTGTGGAAGGGTGTAATCGTAAACATGATCAAAGACATGTGAAAAAGATCTACAATCCCTAAGATGCATATTTCCTTTTAATGTTGTATATGCCAAATTTAGTATTGAAATAATTAAACTTCATTATTATATATTACTATCGAATGAGAAAAAAGTACATTTCATGCTTTTAATTCTGTCTTCAATTGTCTTATTTTATTTTTAAGAATTTTAGAACAAGAATCTCTGCCGTCTGGATGGCAGGGTCTGGTACTTGGAAGGTCTCACAAACCTGGGTTTTGGTGGGGATCTGGGTACTGTGGGGATTAGTAAGGGCATTGGAAGAGAGAGTCTGAGCTTTGGAAATACCCCAAGGCCTGGTTCCTAGTCCTTAGGAGGGGGGGCTGGGACATGGGCAGGGATTAGTACAGGTTTTCACTTTCTCATCTGGATGGTGGAAATGATGTGATTCTTGGTAGCTGTGATCTACCTAGTGGCCATTAAGGTCAGAGGTTAATTAGTAAACTATGCGAGAAGCTATGAATGGCAAGATATATGTGTATATAATTCAAGGTTTTTCTGTTCACTCGGTAAATCAAGTTCTGCATTGTAAATCATAGCTTGAATCTTGTATATCACTACATATAACATGTAAATTCAAAGATTAATATTATGTTAATAAATCATATTTTGAGAAAAAAGAATTATTTATATTTTAAAATAACAGAAGAGTTTGTTCTGTTGGTGGTTTGATGTCCTAATAGTAAATAATATTTTACTTACCTACCTACACATATAATTTTTATTTATTTTAAAAGTTAATATACTGTAATGGGATATATATATGCATTACATTCAAATTTTAATAGTAACTTTTTTTTATCTAATACAGAATTAAAAACAAACTGTCAAAATGCACAAATAACGAATTATTAATTTATTAATATGTTAGATTGATTTAAATATTAAAATAAGCTTTAAAAAATAAATAAATTATAGAATCAAAGCAAAGATTCTAATCTTTAAATAAAATATATAATAAAAAAACCTTTTTTTTTAATAATAGTGAAGATTTTATTTAATTTTCAAATATAAAAATTACAAACAGATCCTTAAGGCAAAATGACAATTAAAAAAAATGATTACAAAATAGATAAGAGTTCCCGCCCAGAGATAGAGACACAGACCTCAGTGGAAAACCCAAAATCTTACCTTGGACACAAAGAATAAACCAATAAAATATAAATAATGAAATATTTTTGATGAATCCTGCATTCCAGAGATAAGGTACCTGAGGACTATAAAAAGAAAAATCCAAAGGGAATAGTGAGTTGGAGAGAATCAGAAAATAAAAATTTTAAATTCAATTGTTTTTGTTGAAAGCAGAAATTTTTTTTAAAAGCTATTGTCACCGTCACTAAGAATGTAGTCAGCATCAACGGGCTTCTTTCGGTGCGGCCGGCCGAAGGTAGCTTTCCTATTCGTGGATCCCAGGATCGAACCACTGGAACCATCTTCACAAAGCTTCATAAATCGTCACCGTCCGCAAGAAAAGGGCCCTTGCATAAATTAGATCTTCGTCGCAAAGGAATAAGCACAGGACAAAAAAGAGGTATAAATTTATAAATGATCAACTTAAATATAAACTTTCTTAAGCTTAAAATCTTTCGGATTTTATTTGTGTCTAAAAAAATGAACTATAAACTTTCTTTCCTGAATAAACCTGAACTTTCTGTATCTTTTATAAACTTTGCAATTTTAAAACTCTGATCTAAAGTTAAAACGTAATCTCTTCAAAATGTACTGTATTTTATTTTTGTTTATTCATGCTAAAAAGATCTGTTTGTAATAGGGTAGGGGTTTGCGATTGCAAACTTAAATTTAAAAATAGAAACACATCGTTATTTGTGCATTATTAAATTTAAAAAGAAAAGCAGGTTATATAAATTTGCAGTAAAAAAAAAATAAGTTAAAATATAAATGTTATCTTTAAAATGATTTTCAAAACCTTAATTAAACTAAAGATTTTTGTTTTGAATTAAATTAATAAAATGATTTAAATGTTAGTTGAGTGTAGATAGCTGCTAGACTAGTTTAAATATGTTACTTTTAAAGAGGGTTTTGATTTCGGACTATTTGTTTCGTAGTTGTGTCAATGCTGGTGGAGAGATATATGGACGTTTATATCAATGTAATGTGAAGTGTGTTAGCACCTAGGGCTACGAGTCCAACTGAATGCATGACCCTAAAGAGAGGTAGTCATATCGTTGAAATGGACGTAGAGGTATTTCCTGCGCCATTGACCCATTCCAGTTCTATGGATTGAGAAGATAAGTCGGCAATATAAGACCGCTCTCTCATCCATACGCAGCGATTTTCTCTTATTATTACATACATGATTCCTTCGCCGAATAGAAGCACATTCCTATACTGGTTGAAGCTCATGTTTTCTCCAATAATATCACGTTCAGATGCACATTCCTGTCGCGTGATTCTATGCTAACATGTTCATATTGCATTGGTTGCTGATATATATCTGGAAGCGAGCATTTGTGTGGCTGTGGACTTTTAGCCCGGAATCAATTGTTTGAAAGTCTTTTAGGTGCGTGGTCTGGGTAGCTCATCTATACTCAACATTTCTAAAAGTTAAAAACAAATAAAATAATGAAACAGAATAAAACAAATTTCTTCCTGTGTTATAAAAATTATTTTTTTAAAAGTTTGTGCATTATTAATTATATACGTAAATAAAATTTTTTTTTTGTAGTATTAATACTCAGTGATTGTTTTTTTATTCTTTATTATTAAAAATATAGTTTAATTAAATATATTAAGTTTCTGCTTCTACTTGAGCTAGTGACGTGGGCTGGCGATCGCAGTCTTAACAGCACGTATCTGTCGACTTTATAAATTTTCCAGGTTCAAAGTAGCCTAGTGGCGATCTGTCGGCAGATGCGGTAAGACTGGAGATTTCATCATCATCCCCGACCGTTATA
>JAQFVV010014907.1:0-24305 GCA_028023455.1 Epiperipatus broadwayi | reverse complement strand
TAAAATTATATAAAAGAGTATTCTATTTTTAAAAAATATATATTATTTTCTATGGTTATCCATTTTTCCATTTTATGTTTTCTATATATAAAATAGTCTATTGGACACAATATGGTGAACATCTGATAATGATTTATTTTAATTTATATGCAAGATAATTATTTGATCATCAACATGAACATCCATCTTTGGTTTCCTTTAACTGTTGCCACTGATTTGAGCACATCATAGTTTTTATATAGATCAAATAAATAGTAAACTTTGAAAAAAATCTCTATTTGAAAACATTCAATAGTTGGCTACTCCACCCTTCAGAATGCCATAAATTGGGTTATCACTTTTCTCTATCTATTATTGGTACTGCATAATTTACATTGGAATAAATTAATATAGATAATACAGTCATTTAGCCTTTGTAATAATCTTATGGCCAGATATTAGCAATAGTAATTAGAATATATCCATTCTACTCAAATTTATTTCTGAATATTAATCATTTAGATATTGTTATAACAAATCTATTGTTTAGGTCCAATTCTGTCTATTTTTATCAATATAGCAGTGCAGCATTTCCCAACCAACAGTCTTTGATTGACTCTGGTCAATAATTTTTTGTAGCCCATGACATTCATGCAAAAATTAACCCTAATCATGTTAATCAAATTTGTATGAATATGAATCATCAAAATATAAAATTTGTTGACAAACATTTAATAACCTTCCAACAAAATTTCATACAATATTATCCAGAAAATGAAGTCTCAAAAATTAAAAATGTGTATATCAAATCCATTTTTAAAAAATCTGACTCAATCAAGAAACTCTTATTGAACTATCTTCCGATATTACTGTGCAATCCAAATTTAAGGAAACTACTTTGATCAAAATTAGGATATTTGTGATTAATGGATTTACAAAGCTTAGCAAGAAAACTGAAAATTATTGCTAAATTTTTCAACCTATTTATGTGAAAAAATATTTTCATCAATAACGTTTATAAAAACAAAATACAGAAATCGCTCGGATTCTGATAGTGCAGTTCGTCTTTTTGAAACAACCTTGCAGCATGGATCGAAAAAATTATGTGAAAGGCAGGAGCACATTTCACGTTGAAAATTAAATATCTATTCATGATTAATTAATTTTTTGTGTGAATCTATCTCTTATTTATTTAATATATAGGGTATATGAGCACAGGCTTTCACACAACCAACCACTCTCCATACTGTCTCATAATACTGATACACTTGAGCACATATATGTTGAAAAGATAAATAATCACCAATATACGTATTTCATGCTAAACCAGCAATCATCAGTTGGTCCAGATTACCATCTCTACACATATATGTTATAAGTGCTCAGATATATATTAAGATAGCCATTCCTCATATTTTAATGGACAGGCTTCAATCTACTCTACACTCCAACTCTTATTTATTTGTTAATATTCTACACATTTGTTGTTTATATTCTTCTGATAATTTATTTGTAACCTATACAGAACAAAAATCAGACATGATCATTTTTGTAATATATTTTATTTCATGTTAATGTGTTATTTATTTTACTAATTATTTGTTAATTTTTTTACTTATTTATTTGATTTTAATTATTTGTTTATAATCAATACAATAAAAAAATAAAACTTTTGTGAAACACCTTATTTTGTAAACTTGAGAGTCCGTGAAATTTTTCTAGGTCATGTTCTGGTACGCACTGAAAAAGATAACGAAACGCTGCATTAGAGCCCACATACACGTCTAAGCAAAACATCTAGTAACATGATTAAGACGATTTATAAAAGCTGTAAAAGTGGAAATGTCTAAAATTTAAAAATAAATATGATAAGCACAAAAATTAATTTGTTTTATTTCCCTGTGTGGTTTGATGCAATAATCATTTGATGACTGAACACCACGGAATACTTTTGAAAATAGTAAGTTTTTTTCTTTGTAGTATATTCACTGTTAAAAGTGTTGGAAGATATAAGAAGCTTCACAAATTTTGGGTAAATTTACTAATGGTTGCTATTGGTTTTATTTTTTGTTGAAATATTAAGGAGCTTCTGCAGGGAAAAAAACTTTGTTTCATAACTTTGCAAAAGTACTTTTTCTCAGCTTTACTAGTATTTATTTTCTTTATCAAGTATTGTAGTTCATTTCTGTAACCTGCACTTTAACACCTAGTAACTAGTTTATAACTTCCTCTTCACCAGTAAACTATTTGGTAACCTGCCTATGTGGATTTAATAATTACTTATAAAATTATTCAGATTGAGTGAACTTGTATTGTGATTATATTTGCATTTATCTCTAAATAATTATCTACTTCTGGTAGTGGATGGTGTATTTAAATTAATATTTTATTGATTTTGTTATTGTTGTTGCTGTTGTTTGATATTCTTAAACTTTCTTTTGGTCTTTTCTATTTTTCTCTCTCTCATCATTAACTTTGAAAACTGTAGTAGTAGTAATGGTGGTGAGTAGTGGTGATAGTAGTAGTAGTAATAGTAGTAGTGGTAGTAATGGTAGTAGTGATAATAGTGGTAGTAGTGATAGTAGTGGTAGTAGTAGTAGTGGTAGTAGTGGTGGTAATAGTGATAGTAGTAGTGTTAATAGTAGTAGTCATCGTCATTGTCATCAAATACTTAATTAATTACTCAAAGAATCATCTGTTGTTTGAACTTTACAAAGGTCACTTGAATAAGTATAAAGTAGATTTATTAAATAATCTTGTTAATACATTATAATCCTGCATTGTGATCAATCAAATTAATATTCAAGTGATCAATCAGAAAATAAAAAATTATCAAATAAACAGACTTTTGTTTTCATATGAATGAAACTCATTTAGCTCATCTATTGATATGATGAAATGCAAATTGATTAATTGTTGATTGGCAATTACTTTCTTTTAAATACATCATGTCATGAATGCTATACATCATATAGTGTTGCTCTTTCCATGATTTTGCTACTGTAATAATTATGACTCCTTCTACTCTCTTTGTTATATATTTCCTATCTCTAATTCTAATGCAAACCATACCTTTCCTCATTCCTATCTCCAATAACCAATACCAATGCCTCTATCTTTCTAAAACCATATATTCAAAATTACATGGCACATATCTTAATACTATCATTACATAAACTATATTTGCGCCTTTTTATATCAATATTATCATATATATCTCCAGCCTTAATAATTATTTAACTTGAAATTTTTTTTTCCAATTTCACATGCCACTTCCTAATAAAAGAAAACTCCTTAAAGCATCTTATAGCACTATAGAGAAGCTACCTATACTCTTGACAGAAGCTTTGAATATCACTCATCATTATCATCATAATGAAGGTCTCTCCAAGTTCAATCCAACTTCTCCAATCTTTAGCTTCTCTTCTCCACATCACCCCTGCACACTTTCTTATTTCATGCATCCATCTCACATGTGGACTCTTTCTGGGGCTTTTACAATCTCTTGAAATCCAGTTTAAGATTTCAATTGTCCATCTATTATCATCTTTTCTAACAATATGTCCAGCCCAACTCCACTTCAGTCTTTTAATTTTTTCAATGAGGTCAGTAACATCTGTTTGTTTTCTTACCCATATATTGCATTTTTGATCTCTTCTTGTTATTCCCAACATGCATCTCTCCATACTTCTTTGAGTGGTCTGAAGTATCTGTATTGCTCTTCTATTTGGTGTCCAAGTCTCATGTTCATAAGTAAGAACTGGTAAAACACATTTATTAAAAACTTTCCTTTTCAAACACATAGGCATATTTTCTTTTAGTATCAAGTTATTTCTACCAAAAGCACTCCAACCAAGTTTAATTCTATGTATAATTTTATCCATTATGTTTCCATCTGTATTAATAATCTGACCAAAGTATTTGTAACTATTAATTTCTTCTAACTCATCATAATCAATCTTTATTTTCATATTTTGAGAAAAACCATTAAACATTACTTTATCTTTTTAACATTTATCTTTAGTCCTATTTTCTTACTTTTATCTTATAAATCCTGCAACATTTCCTGCAGCTCTAAAGCATTATTTGCAAAAACAACTACATCATCTGAAAAATCTAAATGACTTAAATAATCTCCATTTAGTTTCACTCCTTTAGCTTCCCATTTTAATCCACAAAATACTTCTTGCTGTACTGATGTAAAAAGTTTTGGAGAATATCATTACCTATAGCTAAATCAAAATTTTGTGTGCCACTGATTAAAATTATACTTAATTAATTAAACAATAATTAATCTAAGTTTAATTTTAATCTTGTTCAAGTTTTTTATGAGAAGTGATGGAAGTTATACATAATTTGCTCTTCTAAGATTGTTTCTATAAACAGTCAATTAATTTCAAACTGATGCTTAGTACTTTTTTAAAAAAGTTTGATAGTTATAATACTTTTTTTATTTTTAAACTTTCAGAACAAAGTGTCTAACATGGATTTTCTTTTTATTTGAAAATAAAAAGTATGTCTTAAAAAAGTAATCAATATATGCACTTAAATATCTCTAAAATTGTTCACTGTTATTATATAATATTAATACATTTTTGCTGCTTATGTAATTACAAAAGGCATCTGAATTACAATTTCTCTTGTTTTATCATTCTTTTATGATAGTACCGTCATACATATCAATGATAGTTTTCTTGACCATTTATTGTTTTCACTTATTTCTTTCTAGCATATGTGTAAAATTTTTATGGTTTTGATAATGTGTGTTTTTATGCTTGATTTTAATGGATTTTTTTTAATTACTATTATTATTATTGTTGTTGCTGTTGTTGTTATTGTTATTGTTGTTATTTTTATTATTATTATTATTATTATTATTATTACTACTACTACTACTATTACTACTACTACTACTACTACTACTACTACTATTATTATTATTATTATGTTTCAAAGGATAAACTTTATTAGTATTCTAAAAGGTTACACAAGTTACATTTGACAACATAGTTCTTATATATAAATTGGTTTCACAAAACTGCATATGTACAATCATTTGATCAGTGACTGTTTGCGTTATCAAACTAAAAGTATCTAAGAAAAAAAAACAGTTCAACAAAGTCAATGATGGTCACTCAATCATACGATTATATTCAATTAGATATACTTCAATTAAATTAAGGCAGGAATGTGTCTAATTTGTGTCAGTTGACTTCAGAACTGGCACAAGGATCCATGTTAGATATAGTTTTTTTGTTAGTGCTTTTATATAAGTTCTTGTATATTCCAAGTATCAATGTACTTAGATTGATCTGTAATCTTCATGTCTCTTTCACGTATGGTTTGCAGCTTATTTCTGAACGTGTTTGGATGTCTTCTGGGGTTATAATTGTATATGAAATTACACCTTGTACACCATAAGGCATAGAGTAAAAATGTGCAGATTCTTATTTTAGCAAAGATACCCCTTTTAAAAGAATCAAAAATGGTTTTCATATTGATTTTTTTATCCTTGAGTGAAGTGCTAATAATTTCATGAATGTTTTCTAGACTTGAGCATGAGAAAAAAAGGTGGTTTTGTGTCTCCGAGTTCTTATGGCAAAATTATGTATTACATTGTTAAAAAATAATGGTAACACACAATAAAAAATGGAAGCAACAAAAAGAAAATTTGTATACAATGAATAGTTGGATCAATAAAACTGAAGGGAAAAAACCTTACAATAGCAAAAATTACACTGAAAAACAAATCTATTACAAATATAAATAGAATAAAAAAGATTCATTACCTGAGAATATAAAAAATACATCATATTATTATTATGATAACAAACAATTAAACAAAAAATTATATACAAAGAAAAAAAATTGGATCAAATAAACAAAAAAAGAACAAATCCCACAATAATAAAAAACAAAATTGCAAATCTTTTTATGAAGATGAATAGAAAAAAAATCATTTACCAGAGCATACAAAACAAAAAAACATTTATTCTTTGAAAGCAATATACCATGTTATAGATTTGAGGTGAGTCACATTTGAAACCATGTGTCAATGTATGTTTGTGTTTCTGTTATTTTTTTATCTCTGTTGGATTTGTATTAATTTATTTTTAATTGTGTTTTGATGTCTTCTGGTATTTGTGTTTATACTAAAATTACATCTTGTGCACCAGAAGGCATAAAGGATAAATGTACTAGTCATAATACTGGAAAATATACCTTTTTCATATGCCTGTAGTAAATATCTGATTGTTGTATTTTCTCATGTTGTGATATTGCAGATCATTTTGTAAGTGTTTTCAAGTCCTTGACAAGTGAATAGGAAGTGATCTATTGTTTCTGATTCTCGATGACAGATGGAACATATGTCATCTATGTTATGGTAGTATCTTTTATATTTTAAAAAGTTTAATGTTGGAAGTGCTCCAGATTTATTTTAATCAGGAAGTCAAAATATTTTGGTTCTAATGACCAATGTTTATATCTTTTAGTTAATTGCTTATTATTAATCACCAATAGTGTTTCTGCTGTGTTTTGCATGCCTGGATAGATGAACTTATATGTTTGCCAGTATTTATATTTAGTACCATCTGTTTGTATAGAAGGTATGTCTGTATTTATTAGTGGTTTCAGAAGTGCTTTCCAATAACCTTTGTATGGTGGTGGTGTGTCTGTTGGTGTCACTTTCATTGTATGTGATATTGGATACATTTTATTACAAGTTGCTATGATGTTTATTGTAATTTCAGATTTTTCTTCACTATTAATAATTATGTAAGGTTTAATACGCTTGATGTATATAGTGAAATTAAATTCATAAAAAATTACACTAATATTTCTTAAGGCTAAGCACTTTCAGAGCATTCGACTCCATATTCATAGCCTCCAAATCTAATAATTTATGCAAATCTATGCAAGCTCATTTATATTGTCCATCTCTTTGATATAGAAAAGCATGGATCCTTCCTGTTTATTGCCTTCAAGTCTCTTGCTATATACCATGCTTCTTTCACCTTCCTTTTGATATCATTTCTCTCAGTGGAAACTATTTCAGCACATGCAGGTTCAAATTCATGATTAGCCTCTTTTTGGTGGTCTAAAAATACTGAGCTGCCCTCATTTCTGTTTAATACTCTTTTGTATAAGTATTTGTGTTGAGCTACTCTATTGTTCATAGTGGCCCAGGTCTCACCATAGTATACTGCTCTGCAGTTAGCCTGAGGGCATGTCATTTTGTACACCACATGTGGAGTAGTTTGTATATCAATCTTATCCTTAGAGTTGTTAATAATTCTATTAGTGTTAGGAGGGGTTCGAAAACCTACTGTGAATTCATTCTGTAATTTTTTGACTAGTTCTTTTGCACTATTAGGTATATATGGCAGACATATAAGTTGTTTTTTGTCCTTTCTTGGTTTATTTATGTTTTCATAAAATGTTTTGATTCTTTTATTGATGGTTACAAAATCGTAACCAACCTTCATTAGATCACTAATATACTTGTTAATATTTATCCTTCTATCCTCTTCATATTTGCATAAATGGTAATTCCTGAACAAGAAGGCAGAAGGCCCTGCCAATTTGTGGGCTTTGGGAGTTTTGGAGTTAGTATGGATGTATCCTCTAATGTTTAGTGGTTTTACTTTCATATTGTAATTAAAACATCTGTGCCTTCTCTTAATTATTAAGTCCAAGTAAGTAATTGTATTCAACTCATTCTCTTCAGTGCAGTTAAATATCAAGTTGGTGTGTGCCTGCATTTCATCCAGAATGGCTGTTATTATTATTTTAGGCACTGCGATGAATATGTCATCTACATACCTACAATAAATTATTCCATGTACTTGTTCTTGGAACTTTGATATAACCTGTTTTTCAAAATAACTGATAACAATACTAGATACAATGCCACTCAAAAGTCCCATGGGCCATCCATTATTCATCCTATACCATTTATATTCAAACGTCACCAGTATATTCTTGTCTAACCATTCCATAAAGACAATAATAAATTCTATCTTTTGTTCAGGACAGTGATTATTTTGAAGCTCTTCTTTAATTACCCTAATTGAACCTTTTCTATTTATCGATCCATAGAGTTCAGATATATATATGGCAGCTATTTTGAAATTGTCCTCAATGGCTGCATCTTTGATTAAATCAACAAACTCAAACGAAGATTATATAGTATAATTGCCAAATCCTATCAAGTCTATTAACCATGAATTTATTAATTTTGCAGTGTTTGCATAATGTGCGCCTCCAAAATCAAGCATTAGCCTTAAAGGAATTCCTCGCTTGTGCATTTTGGCATTTGCAAACATCCGTGGTTGTGATGTGGCAGAAGGATATATTTTATTATATTCAGCTTGATTGATCCCTTTATTCTTGTGTTTGTGTAGGACCAAAGCGATAAACTTTTCTCTGTTCATTCTATTGTTAAATTCAGCTGTTAACTATTGTTTTCTGTATATGGAAAATGTGTAAGTTGTGTAAACCAAGTCCATTCAATGACAATGGCAGTTGTAGTTTTTTGATGGAAACAGATATTGTTTTTCCCCCACAGTAACTTTCTTCATAAAGTATAAATATTATTAATGAAACCCCTTGTGAAAATCACAATCGTAGAGAAATAAATTATTCTGGTTATTACTAGCATATTAAACAGTAATATTTTGGCATATAGTGATAGATATGCGTTTTCCATTGAATTTATTAATTTCACAATCTTTTCCCTCAAATTATTTTGAATTTGTGTTCTCATTGCAATTGCACTGAGATGGAAAGGGAGACCTAAAAAAGGGCTAGGCTTTCCCTTGAACTAATCTGTAATTGGACTTGGGGTGTAAATTTTCCAGGAACAAGATTTTTCAACATTAACATTAAGGTTATATGTGTTAGAGTAATTAGCTATTATTTTTAAAAGTTTGGGTATCTGTTTCTTGCTCTTTAAAAAGACAGATATGTCATCCATGTAAGCAATGCATGGAACATAGGAGCCCAATTGTTGTATGTATATTCCATTTATTTTTTCTTCAATCTCCTTAATTAGTGGATTGATATATATATATATATTGCAAATAGTAGTGAGCTTAGTGGAGATCCTTGCGGTATGGAGCAGTTTGGTACTATTAATGTAGCTGTTTTACCATTTATAGTAATATATATTTCTCAGTTGAATAACAAATTAGTGATTATATAAATGTAGGCTTTGGGGATTGTAGAGTTTATTAATAGTTCTACTAGCTTGTTTATTAATACATTATCAAATGCTGACTTTATATCTAATTGTACTACTACTGGTGCATACTTGCTGCCTGGTTAACTGAAGAGCCTTTTTTGGCAAATTGGTGTTTGGATATAGTTGGAGTGATGTATGGCTCTATTCTGTCTTTGATGACAGATTCAAGTATTTTAATGCCTGGTGAGCTCATCGATATTGGACAAAGATTTTCAAGTGTAGTTGGCCTTTCTTGTTTTTTTAAAAAAGGGACTATTGATATAGGGTTTAGGTTTGGAATTTTATATACTTGTTTTGTAAGCAAATTCACTATATTCACTAAATATTGTGTAGTGTGATGTTCTAAGTGTGAAAAAACTCTTTTTGGGATCCCAGGCATGCCTCGGTGGCGCGAATCTGGGATTTGGTCTATTTTTTGTTTGAATTCTATCTTTCCAAACACTATGTTCTCTTCCACTGTTCCTAGAAAAAAAGTTGCTGGGTCAAAGGATTCACATGACTGTAATTTTTTAAAGTAATTATATATTGTATCTAGCATGAATTGACCACTTATTGTTTTGTTATTTTGTGATATTGCTGTTAGAACTCTATATTTAGGTAGCTGACTGAGGCACCATCTAATGTATTGTTTTGTCCATACATGCCTTTGTTTGAGATATAATTTTTTTAATGCTATATATTCTTTCAATTTGTCTTTTGCTAAATTATATGTTTTTTTTAAGTACTATAGTTCTGTCTTTATTATTCTCATTGTCTACTGTATTAATGATTGCTTTATGCAATTTTTCAACTAATGTATATAATCCTGTGGGTGTTGGTGCTCTTCTTGTAACATGCTGAATTGTGTGTGAAATAATGTTTATAAATGTTAGACATGCTTGTGTGAGATAAATTTTTAGTTTATTAATTTTATTGAGATGTATGTATATTTCAGAATATAGAAATTCTGTTGTTTGTGATGGGAGAAGGATCCTCATGGTTTTTCCTGTGTTAAAATATTTTTGTGTGATGAATTCTAGGTTTAAATCAATCATCAATGCAGCATAGTCTGACATAGGAGTATTAATTATTGAGAGATTGTTGATGTGATGAAGTGAAGGTGAGTAGAACATTAAATCAATTAATGATGCAAATCTGCCATTGTTGAAAGAAATGTTTCAATGGCTCCATCTGGCAGAAAACTCTCCCCACTGACTAAAGGGAAAGCGATCATGTGAAGCCATTTTCTTATGAAATTATCATGTCATATTGAAATTACTGAGGAGTAGAGATGAATGAGGTGAAGTATCTAACCTAGTGTTTATAATTTGTATAATTGTGTTGATCATTTTTGTGTTAGGTGGAATGTATACATATATTTATTGCATTTGACAGATGTAAAAAGGTTATAATTATTATATGTGCATCCATATATAGTATTTTGAAACTCAAAAAAGGATTATTTTTACTTATTATTATTCCTGTTCCAGCTGATGGTGAGAAAGTGTCTATGGAAAAAGTTGTAAAACCTATATTATTTGTGTATTGTGCTGGGTTAGTTGTAGAACCACGATATATTTTTGTTTCGAGTAAACCTAATACATGTGGTTGAATTATTTCATGCAATTTTTTCATTTGGTATATTTTCTCTATGGCATTTAAACCTCTAATATTTAATGAACAAACTTTAAATTTCATGTTAGTATTTCTAATATAAAACTTTTTTTTTACCTATTTAATTTTATCGCTATTATATAAACTATTAAAAAAAAAGTGAAAGAGAGAATTATATAAGTTTAAAACAAGAAACATTTGTTTTTCTGGAAATTTAAAAAAGAAACAAAGGATTATCTGGGCCCCCATTTAACTAGCTAGTTAAATTTCCACTTTTATTTATTATTGTTTTACCATTGTGCGACTCGCTTTTATTTATTATTGTTTTACCATTGTGTGACTCGCTTTTATTTTTTTTTGTACAATGCAAACATGGTATACTTGCCTGATTAGAACTTAATTCTTCTTTCCCCATGGAAACAAAGAGTTCCAAATCTTCTTTTTTTTAAAAAATTTTACTTTCTTACTGAGATTTTTTGCAGGTGAGGAGGAATCACTATCGCTTTCATCTAAGCTAATATTTTGAGGTTTCCTGCCTCTCTTTGTTTTCTTGGGTCTGCCTAATTTTCTGATTTCCGAGGTGGTCTGACACTGGGTCATAGGTGGAGGTAAGATAATCCATTACTTCCGGAGAAGTCTTATTCAAGATAATATCTTGATTTATGTTCTCATTATTTTCTTATGGGCTATTATTTTTATTCTCATCCGGTGTTGGATTGTTGACAATTTGTTGATTTATCCGTGGACATTGGTGCGTTGGAGATAGTTTTAAATTGCAGTTTTTGCAATATACTTTTGGACAATTGTGTATCAGATGGCCATGCTGTTTGCAGTGAAAACACTGAGGCTTCAAACCATTGATCGACAGAAATGATGTAGCTTCTTGATCCATTACAAGTGATAGTATGTCTATTGGTTTAATATTTTCGTTAAGTTTTATTTTGAATTTATAGCTGTTTCTGGGTATCGGAACTGGTGTATTACTATAATACATAGGTTGGAAATCAAGTATTTCACCAAATGGTTTCATCATTTTTATAAAATCTACTTTTTGATATCCTAGATATGCATTTTTAATTATACCTGTTACAATACTATTTTTGGTGGGGTCGATTGCTACCAGCGCATAATTATTTAAAGTCTTTTGATTATCTTTAAAATTGTTTCTTTGCATTTCTGTTTGAAATTCTATTATAATGTACCTGAAGTTCGGATGATCTGCTATACAGGTAATGTATGACCATATTTTTTCCCTAGTAAATAGGTCAAAAAGCAATTCTTTGGGAAATTTAAATAATGAACAATGCTGATCGGTTATAGCTAATATTATTGATCAATTTGTAAAAAAACGTTTAAATGTCAGAAAGAGGTCTTTTGGCACTGTCAAATTAAAGTGTTCCGATATTTTTTCTAAACTTGACTCATCCCAATTAACTTTGTTCATACTTTCACATTCATTGTTGTTGGAATAAAAAGATCCAATTTGCTAATATCCTTTTCTGTCGATCGATGAAAACACTGTATTAAAACTTCATTGTTGCTTGTGGCAGTTGCTATTTTCTTGGTTCTATTTTGATCACTTTTGATTATTTCTGCATATGTTGAAATTGTTTTAAAACACGTTTCTTCACTGTGGATCGCCATATTGGAAACGTGCGATCGAATGCCATTTCTTTGCTAGCTGAAATTTGACTATTTTCTTTTCTTTTTTAATTCTATAAACATACACTTAGTGTTTATATATAATGATGATATATAACATTTGCAAAAAATGAGTTTAAAAAATTGCTTACTGAGTTTTCCTCTTAGAACAATGAGCTTGGCGTGATGTGATGTGATGTATTATGGCTTCTCCTAAACGAAGTCAAGAATATCTCAGCAATTATGCCCAGATAAACCTGTTAGCCACTTTATTTTACATTCGCCACTCTAAATTTACCCATAATCTGCTCTATCCCATTTCCACAACATAACTTTGTCAATTCTATAACCTTTATATCTAAATCCCCCTTATCTTTTCCCAAACCCAGCATAAAAGCCAATAATTCACTTTCTGTATAATCACTCTTTTTATATTTATTTTTCCACAACTTCATTATATTCACCCTTTCTGTTTTCAAACATTTACATTCAATTAACAAATGCCTAATATTTTCAATTCCTTCCTTACATAATTTACAAAATAAATCACCCATATTTTTCCATTTACATGTATATTCTTTTGTAGCTAAAGATCCCGTTCGAGCCTTAAACAATAAACTACTTTCCTTACTATTATCATATATTAACTCACACCTAATATTCTGTATATTTCTATATATATTTAAACTCTTTTTACTCTCCATACTATTTCTCCATCTCTCTAACTCCCTAGTCTTTATTAATAAATTTATTCTTTTATCCCATTCCTTACTACTATAACACTTAATAATCCTCTTAACACAAGCATCCCATCTTCTTCTCAGATGGTGGCGCCGCCTATATTATTATTATTATTATTATTACTATTAATATTATTATTATTATTATTATTATGATAGAATGACATCATGTGGTTGTTCGAAGGTATTCATTTATTAACAACATTCTCACAGTGTCTGCGCAATTTAGCTTAACAGGCTGTCATTCTATCATAATTATAATCGCACGCAAGACGTTATAAAATAAATGCTTATTATTATTATTATTATTATGTTTCAATGATAAGCTTTATTTGTCTTAAAGGGTTACAAGAGTTTATATAGCTTAGATTGCTGTGTTTACATGGGCAATCCGTAGTTGTAGGTTTACATAAATAAAAAAAGGATTTATTGTTTTACACAGGATTACAGGAATTTTTACATGCTGTGAATTAGTTACATGGTTTTACATAACATGGATTGCTGTGGTTACATGGGGAATACATAGATATAGGTTTACATATATAAAAGTTGATTTATTGATTTACATGAGACTACAAAAAAATTGTCATGCTGTGGATTAGTTACAAGGGTTTTTACTTGGCTTGGATTCCCATGGTTTCATCCGCAATACATAGGTGTAGGTTTATGTATGTAAAAGTTTATTTATGCTGTGGATTAGTTAGAATGGTTTTACATAGCTTAGATTGCTGTGGTTACATGGATAGACTGTAGTTGTAATTTTACACATGTAAAAGTTGTTTTATTAGTTTACTTTATTATTATTATTATTATTATTATTGTTGTTGTTATTATTATTATTATTATTATTATTATTATTATTATTATTATTATTATTATTATTATTATTATTATTATTATTATTATTATTATTATTATTATTATTATTATTATTATTATTATTATTATTATTATTATTATTATTATTATTATTATTATTATTATTATTATTATTATTATTATTATTATTATTATTATTATTATTATTATTATTATTGCAATAGATTGTTTTTCCACTCAGACTCTTTGAAATCTTAGTCATATTGTGGAATGTGGCTATTTTTAAAACTAGTCACTTTATCTTATTAAAGTGGTTAATTTTATGCTAAGAGTATAATAGCTTCTTTATATTGCTATAAGATGCTTTCATATTCCATTTGTATATTTTTGTAAAAATTTTAAAAAGTGAACATTGGTGATATTTTTATTTTTATTTTTTGAATAATTATATAGCCATCTAAAATTTTAAAAATTCCAATTTACAAATGATTATGCTATTTAAAAAAAACATTTAATGAAAAAGATTAATAAAAACATAAACAATCTCTAGTATTCATTTACAGTTAACAACAAATTAATTATTAGAATGATTTTTTTTTGATAAATGAACTATTTACACCATATGGCACTACCATTAGCAATTGCCCAGGACATAGAGCTCAGTGAGATGTTTAGCACTGGTTTTAAAAGTCATCAATTTTATACAAAATAGATGGTTTCATCAAAGGTAGTCAATTTTGTGTGTTTTTTAATTTTATTTTTACAAAATATTTCTTCTTCAAAATAATGTTGGCATTTTTTGAGGGGGTATCATTTTTATTGTTTTGTTTATTGAAGGCTGATTTTAGAATTAAATATTATATAAAATAAAAAGTATTTTGATTATTATTTTTATTGGATTTTATATATGTCATATAATTAACCTTAATTATATATGTGTGTGTATATTAAAAATGGAAAATTAAAATATTAAGACTTCTGGATAATATATATATTGTGACCATTAGTTTCTTCCGTAGAGAAACAAACCATTGATAAATTCAATGTAGCATTAGTTTTTAAATAGTCTAAGAAGAAAATTTTTTTTTATCAAAATTTTAAGCAAATAAAAATTGATATTTGTTTTTAGAATAAAAACAACTTAAATCCCGAATATATAACATATAAATAAAAATATGTTTGTACTTTTTCAAAATTACAATGTATAAGTATAAAGAGGGAAAGGGGTGATTATAAAACTTTAAAACCGTTAATTTTATAAAAGTGTAAGAATAAAAATTGAATCAATGATATTTTAAAAGTGAAAATTGATATCACAGACTAAAGATTTAACTTGCTAAATCTAGCGATTGATTACTATTTAATTATATGGAGAGATAGCTCTTTAAATTTCAAAAAGATTATAATATCAGTCTAATGTTAATTAAAGTAACAATAAATACATCGCTAATAATCATTATTTATATGTGCGTGTGTGTGTGTGATGTATATAATTTTAATTATACAGAAAATCCTAAGGTTTTATATCATACAGTGCACCATTCGATAGTGTATCTTGGTTCTAAATGAATCCATTATAGTTTTCACTCCTAAATCCTTAATGAAAATTTAATCCATTCATTTTTATTGAAATAATTTTTTTTTAATGAAATTTTCCACCATTTTTTTTTTTTACATTTTTTTTGTTCAAAGCAGGAAAATCTCTCAAAGCACGTGTGGTAAGGGAATGTTTGTGAATAATTAATGCCCAGACTAAAAGTTAACAAACCAATTAAAATTTAATATTAGGGATCAAAATGTAAACATCTATGTCAGAGAATAATTGATGGATAGATTCAATAAACCTAAACTCATATTTTGGGGCTGGGTCTTCTCTAAAAATCTTATGCCAAGAGAGCCCGCACCAATTCCATTTTTCAATCTATTGTCTGACTAAATTTATTAGTTTTTTTTTTAAAAAATGTATATTTTGTATCTTATTAATGGATCACTAGAAGGTTAATAGGCACACTTACCTTTTGTAAAGTCAATTGGTGACAAAAATTTACCAATCTACAAGGAAATCGATACACCATGCTTAAGTCACTAGTCAACTCATCCAATTCAGAAACGATCAACATAACGAAGAATGTTTCAGGTACAGACTTTTATTGTCACTTATCTTTTATTAAATAATTTACTGATTAAATTTTGATGGATCATTGTATTGCAAATTTTTCTTAATATTAATTTTATCTGGAATAACGTGTTTTTAATACACCAGGGTCTCATTTTATGCGGTAGATAGGTTCCTCAGAAAATGCGCACAAAAGAAATTGCACAAAAATAGATGTAACTTACCTTGAAAAATGGGGGATACGGACTGTAATTTTCCAAAAATCGCATAAAAGCAAAGCAACAACATAAAATTACTTTAAAATTCACATAAAAAAAAAAAAATAAAATAAAATTTGACTAATAAAAAATTTCAAATTTGAAAAAAATTGATACAAGACAAACTTTTTTTACTTTTTTTATTAACTACAGTATTTAATTTTATTCAAAACAATATATTTTTATGCATAATTTACATTTTTTTTATACATGTATGGTATTTTAATTATTATCGCTATTTGAGACATCAGATTCGTCATGATGTGATGTGATGTGAGGTACTATAGCTTCTCCTTAAACGAAGTCAAGAGGAAATACAACTAAAACATTTTCCAATTGCTGTTGATTCTTTCCATTTCACTAAGCGATCTAAAATTGAAGTTTTTGTTTACAAAAAAATTCATTTTCTTTGGTGTTTTTTTTTCTCTCCATTAGGGTAAACTAAAAGTTTAAAATAAAAAAAAAAACTTAGACTTACGATAATAAAAAGACACCGATTCACCACTATTGTACAAAATTCAATTAAAACTAACAATTAAAAATTAAATTCTTATTTTTGTCTTTAATTTTCAATTCCATTTAAAAATCAAATTTCATCACCTTAATTTCAGATCACTTTACGTAATTTTTACATAGTTAATTACAATTAAAAATCAGATTTTAATTGTCAAATTTAATAGTGCCCACCGCTGTTACTCACCTTTTAAAAATAAACTTGTGGACACTAAATGATTAATTGATTACATACTCATTTTATAAAAAGCAAAAATTAAATGTGATTAAAAATGCAAAAACAACAACAAACATCGTATAGGCATCTATAATGTTTGAACAGATTTACATTATAATCTTGTAAAATTTATTACTTGCAGACACTAAATGATTAATTAATTATGTACTCTTTTTATAAAAAGCAAAAATAGAACGTGATTTAAAATGCAAAAACAACAACAAACATAGTATTTTTCATCTATAATGTTTGAACAGATTTACATTATTATATAGTCTTGTAAAATTTAATGTGTGTATATAAAATAGGGAAATTTTGATTTTAAGTGAATTATGAACTTCTTTATTACATAAAATCTATTACAGTACTATTATAAAGCGCTGAAAATATTGAAATTATTAGATGGAAGTTGAACTCCGATAATGTGCTATTACTTTAAATATAACATGAGTGCGTGAAATTTATAATATTTAAAGTAATAGCGCATTATCGGAGCTCGAGTTCTGATCTAATAATTTTTATTGCACAAAAGAAAATCGCATACAAAGATATTAAGGAGAAATATGAATCACATAACTTCAAAATCGCATTAAATATATCTGCATAAAATGAGACCCGGGTGTATATGAATGGATTTTATTACAAACTTTTGTAATATTTTATTCTACTTCAAATATTTACTTTTAAATACTTGGATGAACATGCTATAAAATATGATAAAAGGCTGAAAGGATGATAAATGCTAATTTATAATTATATTATATTTCATCAAAGACATAATAAAGTCAAAAGAATATGTATTTTTTATTATTATAAAGTAAATCTTTTGCATTCTCATGAGAGAATAATTGTAAAAAGAAAGTTGAAAACTCTAGTCAAAATAATTCAATGAATATGAGAATAAAGAAATATGAAATAAACTTTCTTTGAAATAACTTTTAAAATATATGACATTGAGCATCTAGTCCTGTTAAATCTCGTTAAATGGAATAAATTGCAGATAAACCTTTACCAAATATTTTGAAATATATTTTATAATGAGCATATTTTAAAGTGAATCTTGAGAAAATGGAAAATTAACTCTGTGGATTATGTAATTCCTAAAGCAAGAAAATTAAATTAATATATGAGAATTCTTCAGGAAATAAGTGATAGTGCAAGTACAGGAATTATAAAAGTGCAAAAATCCGGATCCTATAAATAACTACTGTTTTAAATATGTGTTTAACTACTATTTTGTACTAATAAACATTTATATTTTGGACAACTTCGATAGTATTCTACCATGGCCATGCATGCATTTTGTTTTCAGTTGAAATAATGTGTCTTTCTTTGGATAATCTACACTTCATGGGAGGATAAATGCCAGGATCTCAATGTACCAAGAAAAAGACAATACGTAAAATTTTTATTATTATTATATCTATTATCGCATTATGTTATATTTGTGTTAATATGTTTTTAGTTAAGAGTTAAAAAAGTTTTGACCCTATATTAAATCCCGTTTAAAATTTGCAAATAATTTGATCTATTATAATATTGCTTGAGCCTGTTTTTTTTTTTTTTTTAATTTTATCACAAATACTAGGGTAGTGTGGTATATGAAAAGTTTATAAGATATTGTTGCTAATAATTTTAAATCAATATTCACACGTTTATTTAATTTTCATATATTTAGTATTTTATTGCTATGCTGGGAAGTGTGTGAGAATTTAAAGTGTGTATTTTAAAATAAAATGATGCTTATTTCTTAGCCTATAAAATTATTTTAAAGTAAAATTTATTTGTAGTCGTGTTAGACTAATCGGTTTATGCATCAATAATATGATCCCTTTTTATGCTATGTGAGAGTGCAAACAATCTCTGTTGAGCTGAGTGTAGTTTTAACCACCTCAAACGGCTGAGATGGAGCACATCTCTCTCACAATTAAATAATTTTTATCTGAAAGCATTTTTAGGAGATCCGGGACTTGATCCCAGCTTCATATTTGTTTTATGCTTCGTAAGAGAAATATCTTTATAGTTGGTAGTGTCGGTGTTTTAGCATGCCTCTTATATATGTGCAGAGATAAGTTCCTCACATAATTTATAGCCTCATGAAAAAGGAAAATTCTTAGGTCTATGCTAGCATCAAGAAGTTATTATTATTAGCTTATTTTCTCTTATGAAAGCAATATTGTTGTCATTACCCAGGAGTGTATGATAATTTCATGTTTATTGCTTGTTAGGTCATTGCATACTAGTGGAAAGTAGTTACTTGTTTAGGGACTAAATATATTATATTCATAAATTGATGTACTGAGTAACTAAGCTCTGCTCTAGCTTGTGTGAGAACCGATCTTTATTCTAAATATTTATGTTCATAAATCTGAATTCAGGCAAGCAATACTCATCAGACCAGGTTCATGCAAAAGCAGGTCATCGCTGGACTGGTACAAAGAGATAATACCTCGTGTTGGATTATAGCAGTAGATACATGTATGTAGGCATTGATATAGTTATTAAAACATATCACACAATTATCAGATATAATTTAAATACTAAGTTAGGGAAGATAGTAATTCGCAAAATGCATATAAACTTAAATAGTAGAATTTAAATTAATTTGTATTGCATTTAAGAGAGGCGTTTCTTAAGTAACATAATTTTAATATCGTAAAAATGTAAATGTCTTCATAAACTAAGTAAATATTACTGTAAAATTTTTATGGGCTTTAAGCTAGTTAATGGGGTTGGCAATAGTTGTATTTTACATAATGCTGCTGAAGCGCTGCTTCAGGTATAACCAAATAAATATTAAATGATGTATTATGGGTCAAAAGAACTATAAATTACTTATATTGTAGAACAGTGATTACTCCCAAAACTACTTGTATTAAAGGTTATTACTGGGACAAGCTATGTATCAGTGTCACTAAGTTTATATGAGTCCATAATTGTAGCCAGTGCAGATTCCCTTGGTGAATAATTTTAATTGTATCTCATATTTTTCTTAATTTGGGATCACTACAATGTTGACTTGTAGTTTTTTATTTTTATATAGTTGTTGAATAAAAATTTGTTTTTAAAATTTAAACTTATGTTTGGTGTCTTAATGTTTTGGATGTCCAGGGCCTCACAATATCAGAGTCTCACAATATCAGAAAGTCACAATATTAGAATTTTACAATATTGACAAATTTATAATATTCATAAATTTACTGTAGTCATTAATACTGGAATTAACATGAAAACATTAATAAAAATAACACTCATTTCTAGTACAGATTGGCCATAAAATATTTTCATTAATTTTTACTCCTGAAGTAAAGTAATACATTTTTCACTTGTTAAGATTTTAAGATCCGAATTAATGGCATATATGTTAAAATTTTAATAATCATTTGGCAAACAGATAAGAGAATGGTTTAATTATAAAATTAATATTTGGTTGTCCAATTCTGCACTTTGACTAATATTAGGAGTGGTCATAAAATCCCTACTTCACTCTTGATATTTAGATGCATTCCCAGTTGATCAAACTATATTCAAAATTTATTATAATAATTGTTTTATTTAATTAATTATTTAGCATATCATAGTTATTATTATGAGCCCTATTATTAGTGTTAGTGAGAGTAGACCTTAGCTTTAAGTAACCATATGTCTATTCTATTTGTATTTGCTGGGATCATATCCAAAAGTCAGTAATGAATTGAAAAGTGATTGATTGTTGCACTTCTTCACAGGTCAAAACCCTGAAAACAAGAGCATTTATAATTCTCCAATTTTAAAGAACAAAAGTATCATTACTAGAGTGTTAGATAATACAGAGTCATTGGATTAAAAAATGGTACAGTCCACTTATGTATGTGCATGTGTTATAACATTAAAGAGAAATAATTTGGGAGATGGGATTGTGGACATAAACACTAATATTTAAGATTAAAATAATTGTAACTGTGTATGGTGATCAATGTGAAAAACAAAGAAAAAATTAATTTATTTGTAAGGGAGGGGAAGAGTAAAATTTTCTATTTTGTTTTAGTTAAGATATAAGATTTTAATACTTTATTGGTATAATTTTATGAGTTCTCTGCATGAATTACTGATCCATTTCCATTTGTCACACATAAAAATAATAACATTATTGTAGTTGCCACTGGAGATCATATAGCTATGTGGGTTTGTGAAGGAAAGTTTCTTATATTTCTAAATAATTATTGTGATGTTATTAGTGTAATAGTTATTGAGTTCAAAGCTAAATATGTAACATTATTTATAATTTAAAATATTATTAAGATTATATTTTTTTTTTTTAAAAGTTTTAATAACTTGCTTTTTCCACAGATTTCTCATTTATTAAGTGATGATGATCTTGGGTAGATACTATATTTATTGGTACAGTTGCAATTTGGCATCTGGGTAAAATACCTACATTATATTAATATTATAGCTGTCTCTGTCTTATCTTATCTCATCTGTCTAGGAGTTGATGTTTCAATATATATTATTTTTTAATATTAGAATATTTTGTAACTGAATTTTGTAATCAAATTTAAAAACTGACAATCAAAACTATGTCACCATATTTCTAATATTTAAAATGAAGTTCACATATGTTAATAATCATTTACAAGATGTTTGCATTTATTAAGGCAGTGTTTTAAAAAGTGAGCTTTAGTTCAACAATCAAAGGAAATTAAGATTACAGCCTTCATTTCTTTTTCTATTTTAATTAACTGTAAATGCTTTTTAATGAATTAATCATAAAATTCAATGAAAATTAATTTTGTAAAAATATATCATTATCTATTGTGCACCACTTAAAACTTACTGAAGCAAAATTAATACAGTCTGAAATTCAACACACAACATTGTTAGACTAGGGAAATGGCTGGACAATGTAGAGGTATTACATTCTCATCAGTACCTAACACATATACAAAATTTGAAGAAATTTGCATTCAGTAAAAGTTTGTTTAAAATCAGTTACAAGATTATAGTCAAATAAACAAACAGAATCCTAAACTAAATAACAGGTTTTAAAAAAAGTTGAAGATATCAAGCTTATCTAAAAGCAGATTATTAAACCTTAAAAGTCAAATTTTTTCAGCATCAAACAATTTTTGTCTTGTTTATGTTTATATTTTTTTTTCTTTTGTTTTTTAAAAATTGTTATCTTTTTCTTTAAATAGTTTCTTTTTATCTACTAGATTTGTTATTTTTACATTTACTTTTTATACTGTTTAGTAGATTGTTTTCTGTAACTAGTACTTTTTTAAAAATATTGTATTCTTCCCTTTAATTTTTGAATGCTGTTTTATTATCTAGAATGCACCCAGCACTAAAATCAACCTGTGTTTTTTTCTTAAGTACCTTAAATATATTTATTATAAATTAAAAAAACAAAACCGTAAGTCTACATAATTATAATGATTATTTTTATTTAAATATTCTTAATGACTGCCTTTATTAACTTTCAAATTAATATTTCATTTAAGTTTTTTATAATTAAACCTAGTTATAACACTTATTCCATTTTGAAAGTTTAAAATATTCCATTAATCTCTCATTTTGTTATAATTTGATATTCATCCAAGCGATTTTTTTGTGGGAAGAGAGGGAGGAAAGATAGATCAATATAACAATAATCCATAGAGATTATTAAAACTAATTTATTTATTACACTTAATGCCAATTTAATTAATTTATTAGAAAAACTATACTGTCTATCAATAAAGTAAAGGCAATAATATTAATTTTTCTTCGTAAATAGAAAAGGCATTGATAACATTAAATATCATCTTAACATTTTTTCTGTTGAATGTAAGGATAACTTTAACAATTATGTCCACTGAAAATGCTTTAAGGCTCTATTTAATGTTATCATTGCTTTTTTCACATAGAAAAAGTATTAACATTGCATTTAACTTATTATATAATTTTAGTTGTAATTAAAAAATTTCAATATATATATATTGTAACCTTCCAGTATCACTGTAAATTGGCTATTGTAAATTTAAAAATGTAAAAAAAAAATATTGGCTTTAATTTTTATAGTTAAGCAAATATATTCATTGCTGTCACTGGTTGTATAGCATAGAAATATAATAATCATTATTATGTTTAGTAGTGTCTCATAGAAATGTTTACAAAAAAATATAATTTTATAAAGCATATTTAAATGGCTTTCCAAGCAGATTTTATTATGGACCTTTGTATAAAATATGTATGTGTATATTTTGTTATTCTTGTTAAGGAACAAAGATATCAAACATAAAACAATGAATTTCTTTTTTATCTTTTAAATATATTAAATTTATTAAATGCTAGCAGATGATCTAATAATAATGTGAAAAGCTAAAACCTTCGACAGAAGCATCTTAAAAATGCTTATATGACAGCCAATCAGATGCAATAATGACTGCACATGGAACTCTCAATTCAAGAATACAAGCCAGAACTATAAACATTTTAAGGCACTTCTGTCAAAGGTTTTAGGCTTTCATATTATTATTAGATCATCTGCTAGTGCTTAATAAATTTAATATATTTACATTTATTACTATCATTTCATTAGATTTGAAAATATAAGAATTAGTGAATTAAATGTGAAGGTGTTTTAAGCTTCATGCTCTTAGTTCAGAATGCTTGAGTCTGACTAATTTATATTTAAGTGAGAAGGTGGGTCCCACTTTTTCTGGTAGTTCTGGCTAGTGTTCTGGAATTGAGAGTTCCATGTGCAGTCATTATTACATCTGATTGGCTGTCACATAAACATTTTAAAGGTGCTTCTGTTGAAGATTTTAGCCTTTCATGTTATCATTAGATTATCTGCTAGCATTTAATAAATTTAATATAGTTATATTTGTTACTATCATTTCATTAGATTTGAAAATTGCTTCATTGTAAATCAAAAGATTTCATGTTATTTATATATAAGATTTAGTGAATTAAATGTGAAGGTGTTTTAAGCTTGATGCTCTTAGTTTGGAATGCTTGGGTATGACTTATTTATATATAAATTTAAGTGAGAAGAAGGTGGATCCCATCTTTTTCTGGTAGTTCTGGCTTGTGCTCTTGAATTGAGAGTTCCACATGCAGTCATTATTGCATTTGATTGGTTGTTACATATGCATTTTTAAGGCACTTCGGTCGGAAGGTTTTAGCCTTTCCACATTATTATTTTATTTTTTGTGTATGT